>RPOG01005887.1:7220-23677 GCA_008086565.1 Thalassoma bifasciatum
AATATTTCTTTGGAGGATTAAATGACAGAGAATGAAACAACAGAATTAAAAAAAACTCCTTACATTTGTGAAAACTTTTGCATTATATTTGTGTGATTTTGTGAGGTTTAAAATTCACAGATGAAGTTTAAGTCATCGCGGTGATGCTTCACACACTGATGCGGTCCTCTGAATAATCTTTATTATTTTATTTAATATGAGTCTGAATTATTAGGACTAAAAACTCCATCATCACCGTCTGCAGCTGCCAGGTTTTGGGGGGTTCGTGTGGGCGTTCAGACCCCCTCCCCCCTCTCTCTCTTACCTTATTGTAACCTCCCTCGCTGCACTGAAAACATGCCAGACCACGTCTGGTAAAATCACTCTGCCTCTGAGCCCACTTTTTACATTCTTATCCATTGACATTTTCCTGTCGTTAAGCCGTAACACAATCTCCCACCGAGAGCATGCAACATGTCTGACCACTGCATCAGCTCATGGGTTTTCAGAAAAAGCGCCTTTCTCTCGGCGTGCGGAGACGCTGCTGGAGGAGCATATATTAGGAAAATGTCCTGCAGGCTTTCACATCAGACCACGCTGCTGCTGCTGCTGCTGCTGCTGCGTGTGGGTTTATACAGATATGTGCAGCATGTTTCCAAAACCCTAATCCTTTTATCTGACACTGACTTTCATCCAACTTCCCACCAATAATCAAGCACATGAAATTCTACTTCACATAAATAAAAATCTGCAATAAAATCCTGATCGAAGTGATGACATCGTCGACGTATAAAGAAACTCTGATGAATAAGTTTGATGTCGTACTGGAAAACTTCTTTTTCAAGTCGTTGACGTAAAAATAAAACTGACTTTGTTCATAAAAGATGATTCTAAATGAAAAACTGTTGCAGAAAAGATGAAAAAAAAATGTTTTCGACGTAATAAATAAAGCAGATACACTGCAAAAACTTAAATCTAAGCATTACGTCTTATTTTAGTTTTTAAAAAGTCTTATTTCCTTGATTTGAGCCACATTCAGGTCATAAAAATGTCTTATTTCAAGTTTTTAAAAGACATAATGAGATCTGAAATGTGGCTCAAAACAAGAAAATAAGACAATTTTTACTACAAATGAGACGTAATTACTTGCTTAGATTTGAGTTTTTGCAGTTGTTTTCAGGGGCATCATGAAGAGATTTTCTGCAGAACCTGAAAACTAAGCAAGTGTTTGTTTTATTTTCAGCAAAATGTATATTTTTTTGACTTAATATGAGCCTCATTTACCAAATAAGGGCGGAAAAATATCTTGTTTCAAGTTATTTTGAGACAAAAATGACATCTGAATTGCTTTTAAAGTGGTTAAAAAAGACAGCCAATAGAGCAGGAAAAACGTTTCTCATATTAAGACATTATAATTATTTTAAAAAACTTGACAAGAAGAATTTTCATGTCACATTGGCAGATTTGTTTTCACCCATGACAAGCAACTCCAACGTCATTTCTCTCTCTTAATATCTAAGTTCAATGTGGCTCATATCAAGACTAAAAAGTCCAATTTTACTAAAAATGAGACAAAAACACTTCATTAGATTTCAGTTTTTGCAATTTAAATCCTTCAAAGTAACATTCATAACTCTATAAATAAGCTGAAGATCACATTTATGTCACATGCAAATTGTTTACTGGTTGGATTCAGTATGCTTAAAGTGTTAAAATCTCATGGGAAGAACTGTAGATCTAAATTAATATCATATAACCTTGCAAAACATTTACATAAAGGTTCAAAAACCTTCAAAATAAAGTTAAATCTCCACAGTGTGAGGGATTTAATCCACAGCCTGAATAAAAAGTATTGAATTCTGTTTGAATACCTTCACATCTGCTGCTTTAAAAACTTTCACAGTCTTTTATTTTAAACTTTAGATAACTCAGTTTCAATGTAGTGCAGCTAATAAAACATCCCCCTTCTAATTCCTGGCTCCCGCTCTCACACACGTGTAATTTTCACCTGTGCTCTGAAACCATCACTGAACCAGCTCAGCTTTAATTTAGTCCTGATGAAAACAAACTCCTTTTTGCACCAAATGCTGCGAGTCTGTGGGACCCTGCTGGGTGCAGGAGCAGGTTTACGGTCTCTGGCTGTGCTGGATATTTATTGGGGGGCCTGTTTAGTGGGAACCAGGCTGTGCCCCCCCACCCCCACCCACCCCACCCCACCTCCTCGGTCTGCCAGGTGTTCAGGTCTGACTCAAACTGCTCCACAGCAGAGTCTGACCAGGCCACGGCACGCTCGGGGCAGCGCGTCATTAATGACACTTCAACAACAATGAGAAGCTTTTTTGGCTCTGCACATGGGCACACACACACACACACACACTCGCACACACACACACACACACACACCTCAGTCTGCCCTGTCACATCTGGACCAGGTACTGCTCTCATTTCTCCGTCTGGCTCCTTCCTCTGGCAAACACTGAACAAAACTTCTCACTTTGACAAATTAGAACCATTTTCTCAGGATTACATCAGCTGCTAGTGTCGCTACCATCGCACAATTATTACCCAAAGTCTTTCCTTTAATACACCAGAGACGGGCACTGAGAGTTAAGTCAACTTTCTTTCATTTGTGATTAAAAAGGAGGTTGAATTTGTGCTGTTTTTGGGAATAAAAAACTGGATTTCTGCAAGTAAAAGCACATTTCCGGAGCGCCACATTCATAAAGATATCTCCGCTCGTCTCCTGATGCGTTTGCTGTCAGGTAGAGATGAGTTAATGTGAATCCCCACACCCCCCCTCGATTCTCCGGAGGGAAATCTTCTGACACACACCCACACAGCGCTTCGACCTGGACACATCCGCACCTTTGTTCTTTTGTTAGAGGCTTTAACGATGTTCCGCTGCATTCCTGGGCTAACTCAGTCCCTCTGTGGCCGGGCTGGTGGCCCCTGCCCTGCCAAGAAACGCTCTCACACATACCAGCGAAGGACGGTTTACGTGCACAAATTCTAACACATTTAACTTTCAAATCAGAGAAAAAGACATGCACGATGTTAGATGTGCAGATTTTGGATCACGCTGCAGGTGAACGGGACTTATAGTTTCATGTCAGGGTGGTCTCTTTTTAAAGAGCTGCTTCTGGTGTTTACTATATGAGGGGCCTCCACTTAAGAGCCTTTGGAGTTGTGGTTTGTTGGTCAGAAAGGTCCTTGAGGTTAGTTTAATAGTCGACATAAGGCTGGAGAGAGCTAATTTGAGACAGATCAGCTGTGAATAAAAGGAAATAAGAGGTTCAGTTTGGTGTGAAACTCCTCAAAAAGGATTGGACTCTCTCTTCATGTGTTGATGTTTTCTAACTCAGACGAATAAGACGAAAATAAAAGTTGTTGTTTCCCCCTTTCAGATATCCAGGAGTCCAGTTTTAAAGTGGACTCCAGCTGCAAAGCGAGGAAAGAGCGCACGGCGTTCACCAAGGAGCAGCTGAGAGAGCTGGAGGCAGAGTTCACCCACCATAACTACCTGACCAGACTCCGCCGCTACGAGATCGCCGTCAACCTGGACCTCACAGAGAGACAGGTACGCCACCTGGAGGAAACAGAATCCAAAACTTACTGTTTATGAAGAAAAAAGTGTTTAAATCAGTGGTTTCCAAACCCCAATTTAAGATTCACAACTTTCAAGCCTCCTCAAAGACATTTTTCTAGAACATTGATTCGCAACCTGTGGGTCACGGCCCCCTGGTGGGACGCGAAGGTAGTGCAAGTGGGCCGCCAAATCATTTCCAAATACACACAGAAAAATGTTTTACCTGTTAAAACTCATTCACATTCAAAAGGATTTTAACCCTAGGGATACTAAACTGTTTCTGGTCATTGTTCTTTTTGCTCCTGTCACATATTTATTAACTGTCGTTGCATTTGTCTCTACAAAGTGAAGTCCTGCTCTTCTATAGGTTCAGACAAAGTTTAAAAGAGTTCTGAAGTGCAAATATACGGTGCGTGTTGGAAAACAAACAGAAGCAAAGACAGGAAGCCTGCGTGACTTCATTCTTCTAAGTTTACGACTTTATTCTTGCAAGTTTATTGCTTTATTCCCTAAATTAAAGACTTTAATTTTGTAAGTTTACCACTTTATTCTCGTAAATTTACAACCTTGTTTTTGTTAGTTAGTGAGATGAATCTTGTAAATATTTTTTTTATTTTTAGTGTGGCACCAATCCTGTGGAATGTAATACCCTGTCATAGTAATATGCTAATAATAATAATAATAATAATAATAATAATAATAATAAATTTATACAGCAATTTTCAAAAAAACGTTGCAAAGTGCCTCAAAGAATTTAAGTGAAGATTGAAAAGAAAAAATAAAGAGACAACACAAAGGAAAAGTAAGAGGAGAAATAAAAGAGAAATGTGAGGAAAAGTAGAGGAAGAAAAACAAGTATATAAAAAATATATCAAAGGCTGAAATGACCACCGAAAAGAGGAAGAAAAACATCAGAAAAATTTATTCCAACAACAACAATAAAACAAATATGACAAGGAAAGAGAGAATATTTGAACATATTTTTCATATATTTTGAACATATGAAACTGTCAAAGGAAAAGTAAAAACAGTGTTAAGATGATTGAAACAGCTAAAATCTCCCAAGAATAGTAATGCGTCTTTAAAAGAGATTTGTTTTCTGTTTCTCCCTCACACCGCAAGTTTGTGTTTCTACAGGTTAAAGTCAGGAAACTCAAGTAGCGGTGACTCTGCAGTCACGTGATCGTGGGCGTTAATCAAAACGCTCCAGCTCAGATAGTTTTATATGCTGCGTTTTATTTGAATTAGATTTATATTCCAGGGAGAGAAAGAATAGAATTCAGTTCACGATTCCAGTGGTGTTTCCGGTCATTTTCTTTTAATCAATTATGAGACATTTCAGGCAACCCTATATATATATACAGTATATAACAGTGGTCCCCAACCTTTTCCAACTCAGGGCCCACTTTAAAGTCTCAAAAATGTGTGCGGCCCACCTCTTACCTAATTAGTACCAAGGCTCTATAATGCCTTGACCCAATATGTAAGTGAAAAAATGTTATCAAACCTAAATTTTAACAACTGGTCAATATTGTCACGGATACCGAGCCCAAAATGCATTAACTTTTTACAGTGTATCAAGTTGTTAAATTGTGGGTCAGTAATTATTATATTTTCAGTTTTATTTCCTTTTTTTTGGTACATGTCAGGTTGTTGTTGCATTTTGGGTCATGTTACATACTGGGCTCTAACATGCTTTCTTAAAGGTTTTTTTTCTATATGTATATATGAACAGTTTTAATTTGTTCAAAACTTATCTGAGTTTTAACATATTTCATTATTCTGTATATTTGTATCTTTGTATTATTACCCTCCACTAAAATCAAGCTATTTTGGAAATGATTTTGCGGCCCACTTGCAAGACCTTCGCGGCCCAACAAGGGGCCACGGACCACAGGTTGGGAATCAGTGGTATAAAGTCATCTAAAATTGAGAGGAGAGATTCAGGTTAAGGCCTTCTATCCAAGAATTGAACAAATGAAGTATTTTTCTTGCAAATAAATAACAAACTCTCAGACTTCCAGTGGCAGAAAAGTGACCAAAACAAATGAATCCTCCCTCATTAAAGAGGGATTTTCCATGTCCCTCCTATGTTACACATTGCTGCATTGAAAGTATAATAAATAGCTTTTCCACCGTCTTCGTCATCCTGCGGTGGCTGCAGAGCGACACACGGCTCTAATGGTCGGGCGTCAGCTCCAGACCTGATGAAATGGTGCGAACACGTGTGGATGCTGCTGGATTAAAGCTCAGTCTGCCTGTCAGGACCACAGTGTCCCCGCTTCTCCTAATGAGGCCACGGTGCCACGGTGACCACACAGACTGCACCGTGATGGCTTTCCCAGACCTCCTCCTCACACACACACACACACACACACACACACACACACACACACTCAAACACACACATCAGCTCCCTCTGCGACCCTTCCACTTTTTCCGACTCATCCTACATGCTCTGGCGTCCTGCCGTCATTTCGATCAGTGGTGATGGAGGGAGACGTGGAGAGGAGGAGGCGGCGGCGTGTGGGAGCAGATTCTTCTCAGTCCCTGAGTGACGGGCGGGGATTGTTAGTGGGATGAGGAGCGGTCATCAGGAATCAGATTCACAGAGAAAACCAGCCTCTAACCTTCAAACCAAGTCTTCGAATTTCAAGAACAGAAACCCCAACAACACAGAATCAAGCATCAGTTTTTACATTCACAAAAAATCAAACAGGTTTCAAAGCAGTGCACAGCAAAGTCATGATATCTTATTTTCAGTAAACATTATCTTAGTATTATTGACATGAGCCACATTCTACGAACATGTCCATAAAAATGTCTTATTTCAAGTTATTTAAGACCAAAACTGAGGTCTGAATTGCTTGTAAGAAATCAAAAAAATCTACCAATAGGAAAAAAGAAAAAATTGCTTGACCCCATTAGCAGATTTTTTTGACTTGTTACACTTGCACTTGCCAAGATTTAAAATCTCACTTTAAGACATGCTTAATAAAATATCTTGTTTTAATGGTTCTTTTTAACTTATTTTTAGCATTTAAAACTATGTTAGATCTCAAAAAAAAGCATGAACGTTCCAATTTTGTATTAATTAGTCTGAGAATCCTAAACAAGTTACTTTGGTTTTCTCACATGTTATTTCATCACATTAACACTTGTTTCAAGATTAAGCTCGACCTCAAGTTGCTTCATTTAAGAATAACACAAAAAATCATCTTTTTAAGACACAGTTTATTTAGCAAACAGCTGAGAATTTTACAAACCCATTCTCAAAAATCCAGAATTATCTTAATCATACTTCTCTAATTCTAAGTAGTTTTGATTAAAAAAAAAAAGTGATATTTTTTATTCCATTTGCTAAAATTAAGAATATAAGAAGCATGATATTAGATTTTATTGCTCATATTCAGTATATTTCACATAAAATTCTTCTTCAGGAAGTTTGTTGTCAAGCATTTTAATCTAAAAATTAGTATTTTCTTCTTGTTTTAAGATCTGAGAATACTTATCAAGGCCATCTGGTTTTTTTAGATTTATCAGTCTCATTTCAAGATTTCTAGTCAAGTGAAATTATCTTGCTGCATGGACAGATCATTTCACTATTTTTAAGATGTTTTTCCATGAAATTTAGTATTTTTATCTTATATTCAGACTCCTTTTTTGCAGTGTACAAGCAATTAAGGCACCGTTTTGGTCCTGAAATCAGGTGAACTCAGACATTTATCTGGTCAAATCTGTTAAATGTGGCATATGAAGAAAAACAAGACAATTTCTATTAAAAATAAGACATTATGACTTGATCAGAGCTCAGTTTTTGCAGTTTGCATTCGTTGTTTCAGTTTCTGCCAAATGTTGAACTTGATGATTTTGAAAGATGGATAAAAAAGATTAACAGTAGATTCTCAGAGAGAGTTACACGTTACTTCATCCCTTTTCTAAAGCGTCTTCGGGGATCTATCGATCGCTCTTTGTGGTGGTGTTGTTGTTGGCAGGCAGCGCGAGTGGAAAAACGAGCAACTAGGATTTGGATTTCTTTTCCGTCAGAGGAAAGTTTTTCAGGCCAAAAAAAGACAAACATTCAGCGGATGAACAAAGACCCCCTGCAGAAAATGGAAAAAGTGTCCCAGGCTGACGTTTCCCCACATCTTTTACACAATGAACCAATCAGGGTGGAGCTCTGGTCTCATCAGCGCCACCTCATTTCAACTGGAGACAAGTTATTCTCATTAAAACAGAAATAAATACTTTTGGTGTACACAAGGCACATGACCAAAACTATAAAAATCCACTTTTGAAACCATGACAAGGTTAACGATTAAAGCGCATTCTGCTTTAATGTAGTTTTCATTTGAATATGTTTGACAGACAAAAACAACGTGTCTGCAAATTTGTTCAACTATAGTCTTGCATGAAATAAATCCTTGCTTTTATCGAAAAGCCACTGGTGAGACTAGCTTTATCTTAAATATGTGAAAATCAAACGTTTATTTCTCAGGTTAATGAGGCCTAAAATAAGTGTTTGGAGGTTTTTCTAACTAGAAATAAGATGAACTGATTTTTCAGCTTCTGTAAGTGTCTGTTATGCTTTGGTTACACCCAGAAAACAGACGCAAGAGACTTGTAAGAGAGAATGCATGTGGCTTCCATTAGCTTCCATTCCCAAACTGCAGGGGGCGATGTACCAGAAACTCAAAGGACCCCTGGCTACCAGAACGTCATTTTCCTAAATGATCAGTGTTTTTACCAGCTACAGAAGAACCATAATAAAATCTCTCAAAATATCTTAGTTTGTATAAAATTTGAAAATATATTTTCACCTGTAGGCCGCCATTGTTGTTTACGCCGCAATAACGTCTGGGTAGTGACGTCATATGGTTGCACCGGGCTGGATCTCATACAGGATCACATAAGTCCTGGAGCGGACTTCAGTGGTTTCCAGAGGAAGTTTTGTGGGTTTGTGTTGGAAAATAGTCGGCACAGCATTTGGCTTTAGTCTCCGTTTATAATGACCCACACCTGTCAGCTCTTTCATCAGCATGGGCCGGCTAAATGCAGCAAATGCTTCTGGGGAGAAGTGGCCAGAACATAGCCGCGGCTCCATGGGAAGTTGTTTACGCCCACAAGNATTTCCCACAACTTCCTTCTTTTCTTGTCTTTTGGGAAGCTGTGCAGACTAACATCAGTCTCCTTGTTTCCTTTGGACTGAAAAGTGCACCCAAAAGCAGCCACATGTGGCATTATTATGTTTTTTTCCCTCCTCAAACCTCGTGACTTACGGCGACTAGTAGTGAGGAAACGGCCAAATCCAGATGCTCGGCACCAAGCAACCAATCTACGTCATCAACCCAGAATGCATTGCTGCAGTAAAACAATGGCTGCGCCCGAAGGATAGAAACTGTGTTTTAAACTGTATTTTTTTTAAAGAAAAACCAATTCGTTATGTCTTTGAACAACAAATTCCAGTTTGAGACAAACATTTAAGCAGATTCATGACTATTAGTCCTTACAGTCGGGGTTCCTTTAACGTTCGTTTTCACATATTCCTCTCCGTTGTGTGACCACATGGATTTGTCATCACATGGTTATCACAGATTTTCTTGATAGAAAATCCCATGTCTGGCCAAGACCAGTCCAATCCAAGACCAAGAAAAGACCAAATAACAATGTTCTTGAGTCTCGATACCTTCAAAATGTGTTCACAAGTCCTACAACACTGCTTCCTGTTTTCCTCCTGTAGAAGTTCTGGCTGAAAAACTGGCGTTACCGCAGTTCACTCTGAAAGTTTTAGAAGATTCAGGAGTTTTGTGCAAACAGATCTAGAACAACAAATGTGCAGCTTGTATTTGAGTCAAAGAGGATTCATGCTGACATGAAGCCTTACATCAGTGATTTCATCAACTCTGTAAATGAAGACGTTGTGTCAAACACTCGACCTCTGGGTTGTTTTCCTGACACTCGCTGTAATCATCTGGCCTCTCAGGAAGTGTGTGTGTGTGTGTTTGCAGCTATTCTTGGCTGCTCACTCACACCATGATATCATTCTCATTTCAGAGCAGCGCACTAACACAGATGAGCTCCACACTTCCTGTAGGTCCACATCCTCATCGCTGACTCTTTCGACCTTCTGTCCGTACCAAACCCTTCGCCTGCATCGGTTGAGATTTTTCATGCGGAGCTGAAACTCCTCACTGATAATTCATGCTCTGTGCAAGGACAGAAAAGCTGAGCCAGTTTGTTTTTTCCTCCACAGGAGATTTGAGGAGGATTATTTGTCTGTTTTTCTGCTCACCGTGTTGCAAAAATACCCTCAAAGTTGCCAAAGGAATAGAGGAAAACCACAGCTATCATGTTACAAGTTAAACATGAGGAAAGAACGTTCTGGGCTGTATCAGTGTTATCAAGCTGAGACTCCCTTTGTTTTATTTTCTGAAGCTGGAGTTTAATGTGTTGCAATAAGTCAAAGCAGATTTCACTGAGACTGAATGAAGCTCTGAGAACTTGTTACGCTGACGACGCTCTGATAAACCCGTCAAGACTGGATTGAGCAGAAAACCTCATTTGCCTCAACATGTCCTCCTTTATTTTTGTAAAATAACATCAAATACCCCAAAATGTTCAGGTTTTTTCCTCAGCTTGTACTTAAGTGTTGCACTGGACTGTTATGGTGTATTATTTCCAATACAGCAACTGATCAAGATGTTGAGCATGAAGGAAGCATGGCCCATATCAAGTCAACATTTTGAGACGAATTGTCAAAATTATTGGATATGAAGTGGAATTTTTGACGTAAGAAATCAAAATTTTGAGACAAAAAATCAACATTTTGAGACAAAAAATCAACATTTTGTGGTGAAGTCAAAACTCTGATTGAAAAGTTAGAATTTGGAGATAATAAAGTCACAAATTTTGAGGTATAAATTCAGAATTTCACTATATCTAAATCAAAATATTGAGATTAAAAGTCTCTTTCTCATAATATTTGACTTTTGTCCCAAATGTAATTTTTTTTCATCAATATATCTTCAAAATTTTGAGTTAAATAAATCAAATCGTGTGGTAAAGTTGAAATTCTTATGTAAAAGTCCAAATTTGGGGTATAACTTCAAAATTGTAAGGTGATCAGAGTCAAAATTTTAGATCATAAAGTAAAAGTTATGAGTGATAAAGGCAAAAAATTTGGGATGAAAAATCAACATTTTGTGATAAATTGAAAATTTCATATACAAAGTCAAAATTCCGAGATAAGACTTCAACCTTTTGAGATAGAAATTCAACATTGTAATGTTATAAAGTCGAAATTTTGAGATTAAAAGTCTCTTTTCTCATAAAATTTGACTTTTGTCCCAAATTTTTTACTCAATACGAGAAAAAACACATTTTTGTCATCAATATATTTTTAAAATTTTGAGAAGAATAAATCAAATTGTGTGGTAAAGTTGAAATTCTTATGTTAAAGTCCAAATTTGGGGTAGAACTTCAAAATTGTAAGGTGATTATAGTCAAAATTTAAGTTCAGTTTTATGTAAAGTTATGAGTGAAAAAGGAAAAAATTTGGGATGAAAAATCAACATTTTGTGATAAATAGAAAATTTCAGATAGAAATTTGAGATAGAAATTCAACATTGTAATGTTATAAAGTCGAAATTTTGAGATTAAAAGTCTCTTTCTCATCAAATTTGACTATTGTGTCAACATTTTGACTTAATAAGGGAGACATTTTTTTTTTTTTTTCTTCTTTGACCATCTATAAATCTATAACGGGCTGAAATGGGCTTCCATACATTTATTTTATGTTTACATCACAAAAAAATTTCACTTCAAACAAAACTAATTGTAAGAGCCATTGTGTTAAAATTTAAGTTAATTTTAAATGCATGTCTGGATTCATTGTTTAATTCACTGTGATCATATATTTTATAAGCCACCCTGTAATTGTTGGGGTAAAGCTCTTTATATGTAGATTAGGCTCCTCCCTCTTTATACCTCCCCTTATATTCGTGTGATGCCTCTCAGGAGTGATTGAGACAGAACTGTGGCATGAGAGCAAATAGTTTTTCTACCGTATGACGCACTAGTTGTCAAAACCTCGTCATTAAAAATTCAGAAAACAAGAAACAACTCTCGTCATTCGCATTTGGAATCAAGTTGCCATGCCGGCAGTTCTTTGTGGCTTATACACGCCACTACACTAATGTTATAAATAAATGTTCGGGTTATGAAGCATCTTTGTGGATCTTTGAGGTATTTTTGCCGGATTTCACAGTATCAGACTTTTTCCTCATCTGCCTTTTCTTCTCCTTTATTTCTCCATCACAGGTGAAAGTCTGGTTTCAGAACAGGAGGATGAAGTGGAAGAGAGTGAAGGGAGGACAATCCTCTTCCCCCAACGATCAGGAAAACGACGACATAGACTCGGCTGCTTCGCCCAGCTCCGAATGAACCGAGACGATCGTGAAAAAAGGAGATGTGAACAAAATCGTGACGCTAAAGGAACTTTCATTAACTGGAAAACAAATCGGAAACTTCATCCATTCTTTTTTTTTTTTTTTGTTCTTAAAGCTGCAGGACTCAAAGCGTGTGGAGAAATCACTGAGCATCTCCTTCGCTGTTGTAAATAGTCGATGAATGTGCGTAATGAACTGCATTTTGATTCTCTGTTGTTGGAAAATCTGGTAAAGAAGTCTCCTCTCGATGTGTTGACTGTGTTTAAATATTAGAGACGATACTTGTGGTCATTGTAGATCAGTGACAGAGTCCAGACCGCAGCTTTAAGGCCACTGATGACATATCAACCTGTGATGTGATTGTGTTTGAGTTCAACCCCTTTGCTTCCAATCATGAAGTCTTGGCCTTTGACGCTTGACTACAACCACCTGGGAAAACTCAGCCTGCACAACTTCTGCCAAGCCATAAGTGCCTTCAGTTCTGATGTTTTTTTCTTTCGTTTCGTCACTTTCTTCTTCCTAGAACGTTGGGGTTTTTTTTCTGTTGAGCATTTTTCTATTCTTTTTATACATTTTGGATGTTATAGATAAAATACAGATGTTGCCTGTTTCTGCAAAAAGAATAAATCATCTGCAAAATGAGGAAAATATCTCGAACATTTCTTCCACCCACAACAGTCCGGTCCGGATTGGACGGCAGGTCGATGTGTTTTCTTGGCTGATGGTTTTATCGCGTGTAGATCTTTGGATCGGACGTGATGATTGGCTCAGTTTGCTGTTATTTGCTTGTGATGGAAACTGGCATCAAAAGAAATCGATCCTGTGTGCGTGTGTAAAAATACTTGGACGTGATTTGAGCATAAATTTTATATTTATGACGTTCCAGAGATGTGTCAGTCATATCTCAGATTTAGTTTTTCTTCACTTGATGGGTGCAAAAAGATCTGATGTGACGCTTTTTTGTTTCGCAACCAGGTTTTTGCAGATGGGATTAACATATGTACGTCATCTGTGTACGGTGGCTGGTAGGTGTCAGACCATTTGCAAATTCAAAATGCTTGGCAAAAGGAAAAATAGGTGGTTTTGTAACGGTTTGTTATCCCAAAGGACATTGAAAAGTTGTGCAAGTAAAGAAAGTTTAGCTTTGCAGGAGTTTCATTGACATAGTAAATATAACAACAAAATTTCATTCAGAGCATTCAAACACTGTTGCAGGAGATGAAGAGAAGTGCAAAAATGGTGCAATGTAGTGCATGTGAATATTTCTATGATGAACTAAGTATTTCTGATTATAATTCTGGTGTGTCATTTTATATTTAGCTTCATGAGCCAGTTTTACCATAGCATTAGAAAAAAAACCCACAAAAGTTTACAATCTTGTAACTTCCGTTGTGGCGTTAGCATTCATGTTTTTCATTGGTTTTGTTGTGTTTTGTCCTTTTGCAAAGTATTTTTTTGATTTGCAAACTGTCCGGCCACTGTATCTACATACGCCAAAACAAAACCACCTTATGGAGTTAAAGTTCAACCTCTTATTTCAAACATGAAGTTAAACTGTTACCAAACATTATCATCATTTTAAAACAGAGAATAAGCTCCACAGTAAACGCAATGCTCGCCAAGCAAAGTCCCTGTCACTTTCTGAGATGTCCTTGAATATGCACCAGGATAAAAATCTTGCAAACTTGAAAATTAATCCATCCATTGTCCACCAGTTATTCAGATCTGGGTTGTAGTGGTTTTTGTCCTAAGCCACTTCCACCAGCTCCTCTGGGGGGATACAGAGGTGTTTCCATGCCAACCAAGAGATTTAATCTCTCCTACGTGTCCTGACTCTACACCAGGGTCGTCTCCTCCTCTGAGCTCTTCCAGGATGTCCAAAATGTGCACCTTATTTCTAAAACTGATCTCGCTCTTTCAGTCACTACTTGCAGAAGTTTTAGAGTCATTATATTCATTTTCTCCGGCTAAGAGTTGGTGCAAAACCAAATATACTGCCTTTAGCTTAAGCACACATTGATGCACTTCTGCAATTCCACAAGGTTTATTCCCATCCAGTGTTGTTCTAATTTTTCAAATGAAATTGAAATTCTTTCCATGACATTTTACTCAAGTTGTGCGCAATTCAAGTCATCACAGATAAACCTGCAAGGGGTGATTGTACTTTATGGAAACGCAGCTAATGATGAACTTTTAAGAAACACAATATTGTTGTGACATACACTGCTTTGCCCCCCAAAAAAGTTGCCATCAAAAAAAAAAGAAAGAAAGGTCACACGCATTTGCTGTGGCATTATTTCAAGGAGTATCTGCCATGTCACAAGATTTATTTCCATCCAGTGTTGCATTAATTTTTCATCAAGATCTTGTATTGCTTATGGGAGAGTCTGACCGCTGCACAAAGTCTTCAAAGATTCTCAATGGGGTTAAGGTCCAGACTCTGTTTTGGCCAATCCATGTGTGAAAATGATGTCTCATGCTCCCTGAACCACTCGTTTAGCATTGTCATCTTGGAATATGCCTCAGTATATTCAGGAAGTCAGCTGACCTCATTCTTTGGGAAGATAATGGCTCGTACAGTAGGCACAATAAGAAGAGGCTTGTACCTATTTGCTTGTTAAATCCAGGTGGAAACTTTCATTATTTTGGCCATGTATTGTATCTCCCTCAGGTTAGGCCAAGAGCAGGTTTGGGTGTTTGTGTCCTTGAGCAACACTGTACCAGGAGTAAAATCCTCCCATATGGAGACGTGCAGTGACAGAATCTTAACAGGAGGGATTAAGCCGCCTGAATATGTAATCTGTGTGTTCTGCTAGGGTCTGAACTCCACATGTAATCCCTCCCAATGATGGCATAATTATCTTCATTAATATCCCACATGGCGGTCAGATATCCCAGAGCTCAGATCAGAATCTACGCCCACATAGATCCCGTCTTTAACTCCATAATCCTGAAGGATGTTTTTATAACGGCGAGCGGTCGCCTGCAGACTCGACGTAGATCAGCGTGATTGGTCTGAAGTGACCTGACAGGCTCTGACAGACCTATAAGTAGACCTTGAGTGTGTGGGGGTTTGAATGGGAACATTCATTTTTGGACGGCGCTCACAAAGGGCCATTAACCTGACAAGGTGGAGTCAGACTCCAAAAGCTGAAATATTTGGCCCCTGCACTCTATTTTCAACGGAAGCATCTGGATGGGGCCAATTTGATCTCAACCTGAGTGGAACCCAGAGAAACCCACGCACGGGGCCCTTCAGGACCAGAGGAAAAAAAAAAAAAAACAGAGAGAGAAGAGAGGTAGGGAGGGAAAAAAGACTTGTTGGCTTGGCTGACCACTTGCGCACGATGGAAAAGGGAAATAATAGGTGGGTATGGGTGAAAAGACGGCTTCTCAAGTACAGGATGTTGTTGTAGCAGGTAGCCAGTCATCCAATTTCCTGCTTCCCAAAGAAAACAAGAGCCCGAGCAGAGGAGTCCCCACACTCACAATGGTGGGCCTATGCTCAGAGTCCGGACGGCCAAACAAAGCCTTCAGAGGTTACTGCCCTTTCTGCTGGTCTGCAGGGACCAGGGGAGCGGGTGGGGGGGGCGGGATGGTCGTCCCACACACACACAGAGTCGAGGTCAAGTGTTACTGTACGTCTGACCTCTGTGGGCCCCCGCTGCAGCTGCTGGGGGTGGAATAACTCCAAGTCGGTCCTGTGCCCATTTCCCCCCTCGCTCAGCCTCTATTAGGCTCTATTATTGTATTAGTGGTAATAGTAGTCAAAATAAACCATGTCCAATTGTAATGATAGTATTAATATCAGCAGTGTAAACTAATGAAACTGGAATGTTGTTCTTTCACCATGGAGGTTCCTCTTAAAGGCGCAGGGGTGGCCAAATTAATGGATTAGCTATGATTGGTGGTGTTGTGATTGAGAGATGTTAAACCGTGCCAAAACACCCGGGATGGAACGAAAAACTTAGATTTCCATTTCACTCTTTTCTCAGCTTCTACTCTCAAACATCTTGTCTGTTTTTGTTACTTTAAGATAAACTGATTTTCAGAAGGAGAACAAGTGAGGGCAAACGTTTCTGCCGCGACCGCAAGATGTACAAAAAAAAAAAAAGAAAAAAAGGAAAAAGGTTTTAATTCAAACAACATCTCCACAGCCGTGATTATAAAAGCAGATTCAGCTGCAGGAAACATTCTTGAAATAACTCCTCTCCTTTGAATACGAGCGTCTCTGTGGGCAAACAGAAATAAGAAAACATTCGTCAGAGTTTGAAGCCGTGGGTGACTTCACCTCCACGGGAACATTTCTAAAACAGGGGCCACTAAAAACAGCCCGACGCTCCGCTTTAAGAAAGTAGTTCATGTCACCATCTCAAGGCCGAGAGGGTTGAATTTGTGGACGAATGTGGTCACATGCGCAGCTGCACGGCTCCGTTCCCGTTTTA
>RPOG01005888.1:10498-28167 GCA_008086565.1 Thalassoma bifasciatum
AAAAAAAATCTTGTGAAGTCAGTAAATGAATGTAATCAGCCTCATATGTATGTGAGACATTTGGTAACCTTATTTGTGTCACTCTGTTTACTGTCTCTTTAATGCTATCTGACCGAACATTTAACCCTATATTGCCTAACATTTCATATTTCAAACATAAGTTTCAAAAACCTCTGTCTCGTCATCTTGGTAAATGGGTTCCTCAAGAACCCTTTAAAAATTGTATGAAAAATATTCAATGTACCCTACCCTCTAAAGGATACTCATAACACAAAGGGCAGCTGAAGTTATTTTTGGCCCTTTACAAAATGTCTACTCTCATGAAGTCATCTTCAGTTTTTTTTCAGGAGAGTCATTGCAAATTTTCAATTGTTACTCATATAATTAAAAAAAAAAGGATAAAAAAGTTATTTTCTCATACAAAATATGTATTTTATTGTCTAACTTTTGCAATGCACCTTTTCAGAAAACAAAACATTGACATCAAGAATTAATGGAACTTAACTGCAATTTAAAACTTAAGAAACAAATGAATCTAAACATTTAACCTTACAAAACAAATTGATGTACAGTTTTTAAGAAATGTTTCTAACTGATGAAAACAAGAAATGTATCAAGCCATTTTGTGTTTTTTTCCCAAAAGCTCAATTCTCCTCACAGTGTCTTACCAAGAGCCAAATCAAGACAAAAACATTTCAACTAAAGTTATCAGTCAATTACCTTTTCCCTCACTTTTATTTATTTTAATGGATTTAAAAAAAAAATCATTTAAAAAATCTGTCTAAAGGAACTGTGCGCAAATACAGGGTCACTAAATGCCAGGGCTTGAAATATGGTGGCCCACTAGACCCAGTTGGGTGAAACTGTGAAGACAAAGCTGGTATTGCAGGAAGAGGCATTCTAGGACCTTGTTTTGACAGAAAATTGTAAAATGTTCTGCCCTGTCCCTGTTCATGATCATCATGTTGACGGAATTAAACTAAACAGCAGGGAGTGGAGGCGCAGACATTTGGCAGTGACACAAAAGCTCAAGAAGAAAGAGCTGCTAAATGTTGTTTTCATTTGCCTACAGTGAATGAAACGGTGGAAGGCGCTGCACGGGACAAATCGCTATCACTGTCTACAGTATCCATTTGGTTTGGTTGAATGAACACTTAGAGGCAACAGCAAAAAAAATAGGATATCTTTGAGCAAAGTATTTAATCCCATCAGTACCTGATAGTTGCCACTGACTATCCCTAACATCTTATAAAGAAGTTGGACTAAAAAAGTTGATGTTTCTATGTAGTTTCTACACTTGCATTTGTTGATCAAAACTAGTTTTGGCTTTAAGCAAAAAGACAGAATTTAACATCAAGATGCTGGTAAAAAGCTTTTTTATACTGTAAACAAGGGAAACTACAATAGCTACTTATCATCTTTAATATAAGGTAGTTTGTGATAAATACCTTTGGTAGGATAAATATGACTTAACATTTCTTTAGACTGTGATATTTCATAAACCTGCAAAAGAGTCATTTAAAAAAATATCAAATATACTTACTTTGAAAAATTGATGAAAAGAAAAGATGTGAGAAGAAAAGTTATTTCCAGTCCTGTGGTATCAGATTTTGGTTTTGTCTTCAATACTCAAAGAAAAGTTTCATTCAAATCTTCTCCAAGTCAGAAGTGATTGTCAAACCTTTCACCTTATCTGACAGCTGTTATCTGCTTGGAGCTTTATATCTTGGAAAGGAGGGGACTCTGATTACGTGTCACCTACGTGATAAATATTTCTGCAATGCTGTTAAACCATGGCATTTTCTTGGCATGAAATTGTGGTGTACACCCTTCTTTTGTCCTGTGAAGCTGCTGATGCATTCCACTTATTAGAATGTTGGAAGAGGTTTAACAGGTGTGACAGTATGTTATGTCAAGCAAATCATGTAAGGGCTCTAGTTTTTCAGTCATGTAACTGGAGAAAAGATTAACATTTACATTAAGTTTAAAATTTAAACATTTTGGTGGGCTACTTGAAGTTTTTGTTGTGAAATGACAGAGCGATGCATTTGAAGTGTGAAACAATGAAGTTAAAAGGGCTAAACCAGTAAAAAGCCATCTGAGTTTCACTTCCTCATAACTTTCTGGCTGTATGCAAACGATACCAATGTAATGATGAGACACAAAGCTGTAACATTTAAAAAAATCATCAAATCTAACCTTGATATCTTTGCCTCTTTTTTTTTGATGAAACATCAACCAACAGCAAGCTTGAGAAATGAGGCCCCACAGAAGTACAAAAAAACTGCAGTTCTTTGAGCTTGAGGCTGACTGCAGATAGACCAGAAATCACATTTGTGCCAAGTCAAAAAACTGTAAGTTTTACAGCATGGTTCAAAATCAGCTTAGGTCTGGGTACCTAATCCCCATGTCAGCACACACACACACACACACACACTCACTCACACACACACATGCGCACACAAACACACACACACACACACTCAGAGCCAGCTCTTCCGTGCCCTAGGCAAGTCTTTTGTGTTATTGTATTCAGTGTATTGTTTTTACTGTTGTCTTTGACTTACACAGAATGTCACCCAGTTTACTGTAGTGCTGCCCAGTCTAGCACAATTGTGTGACTGTGATTATTTCAGACAATATTATAATTTGTGACAATTATAAATACTATTAGTCCACATGCTTTGTTATGAGGGAACATAAAAAGATCATTGGTAAAAGTGAAAAATATACTTCTTAATTTTTAAGTATTGATTTTTTCACATTTTGAACTTTTAAGTACAACTAAAGAAAGCTTTGACAAAAGTATTTTCGGTGCATCACAGAACTATTTAATACAGGGGTATCAAATTCAAATAACCCAAGGGCCACTGAGCATCCAGTCTTGTTATAAGGGGGACACTTCAGGTATTCCATAGAATAAATATGAAAAGAATGTTTAACTGTTTGAACAACAGTCTTTTTCAGCACAATCTATTTTACATTATTGTTTGGCTTTTATTGCCTGTTTTTTTTTTTAATTTACTAAAGACTGATGTTGCTGAAGTGGCTCTTTTTTCTGGACAGACAATATCTGTAACTTGCAGCCAGGGGCGTTTCTAGGATTTGGGAAGATCAGTGGCTAATGTCGTAGTATCAAGGGCTGTCTCACATCGGCAAATATGAGCAACAAAACATGACACACATTTTATTTAATGTGACAAGAACACTTTAATCATCAAATTTAAAATACATTTTTGAAACTAACAAAATAAACTATTCACATGGATCAAAAGAGAGTATGAAATCATTCCCTACAAACAAACTTCTGTAGGATGAGGTGAATTTTTGTCTTATTTTTTTCAGTGTCATAAAATATTCCTTATTTCATTCTAATTTTATTTTTTTTATCATTGAGTTCTTTGATGGAGTTCAAAAGACTTTTCAAATCTTGCACAGTTTCTTTAAGGTCGCTCAGGGTGATATTGTTTTGACAGTAATGTAAAGGTGTCCATCAGTGCTATGTGCGTTTTTCCTACGTTGATGAACGTTCTTAAAGGCATCACGACGCATTTGTCCCTTGCTCTTTCTTCCCCACAGTCCTCAAGTCTGATTAAAATAAGTTTATAGTTAACGCTGCTGAGGTTTAACAGCTTAGAAGAGATAGATGTTTTCATATTCTCTGTCATTTTCCCTCAACTGTTCCCGTTCTTATTTTTTTTATTTTTTATTTTTTTACATTTTTACTCGGCTTTGACCGGGATGATGGACGAGGAAAAAAGCCTCCACCGCAACCCGTGTAGCGTAGTTCAGTTGTAATCTGACGTTTTCAGTGTTTTCAGAGCTTTCGTGCCAATTTTATCCATTACGCACGATCTCACACTGATCACTGTCAAAACAACAGTGAGTTATCTCATGAAAACTATGTGATTATGAATTTTGCTTTTATGTGTTATTTTAACTGGCCCGAGCGCGCAGTCAGCTGGCCCAGAGTCTTTCAATCGGGTCAGCCGGCTCCAATGCCGAGCCCTGACTGACGTTCGGAGCTGGGGAGGAAAGATTCATGACTAGTCCATGTCTAACTTGCAGTGTGCAGTCTTTCAGAAACTGACTTTTGGTGAACGGCTTTCCCTGCTTCAGCAATCATCTCACTCACTATTAAACTTAATCCAAGTGCCGCACCTGCCTCTTTTTTTTCCTCTCTGGAATAAATGTTGTTGAGATGACAGCTCTTTCTTTTTTTAAGTTGCGCAGCTCGTAGGGTCCGCTCTTCTCTCCCTCAAACCTAGGATACTGCTCCACATGATCAGTGAAATAATACTGTTGAGTATATATCCCTTAAGAACGGCAACTTTCTCCTCGCATATAAGGCAGGGGGCATTTTCCTCAAACTCCACAAAGAAATAATAATTTTTTCAACTGTCCTGAAACACTCTGTGCACATAATCAACCTTCTTTTAGGCTTGGGAAGAGACATTTCGATCAACAACGTTTTGAGGATGCCGGCAATGTGCCGAATGTTTGCTTTTTCCGCTTGGATTCACTCGGTAATCATGCTGCTTCAGGGACATCTGAAATTTCTCTCTTGATCCCGACAGCGCACCGAGGGGCCAGATTCCACTTTAAATTGACATCAAGTGGTGGCCGCACGAAATGCTCTTGCGGAGCGCGAGTTTGAGATCCCTGATTTCATCAAATTGAATTTTACATGTTTCTTTAATGCTTTGTTTTAGCCAAGTTGGATTATTAATGTAATTATAATTTTAATTGTATTGAAATTTTATTTTAATTGTAATTATAATTACTGTTTGTTAAACAAAAACTGCTAAATGCATTCCTGAATAAAGTTCAAATATTCCATATATTGCACTGCCTCTTTAAGGTTGCTCATGGTGATGTGTTTTTTCCCTACGATGATGGGCGGTCATTTAAGGCATCACGTCGCGCAGCAGAAGTGCTCTTTCTTCCACACAGTCCTCAATTATGATTATCTGAAGTTTATAGATAGTGCTGTTCCGATTGAGCTTAGATGCAGCCAACGAGTTAAAGTGTTACACTTCTTTATCTTTTCTATACTTTATGCAGCCTACTTGTCTGAATATGACAGCACTGATTGGCAGATTTGGTTTCTAAATTATTATCGACATCGTATCCCAGCCAACTCAGCACCCTCGGCATTCTGAGTTTTTTTTTTTTAATTTTTTTTATTTATTCATCATTTATTCATTTTTTATGGTGTCTTGTTTCCAGAATGTCTGTCATTCTTACTCAACTTTACCACAGATTTTCCATATTTTGAGTTATCTTGCCCAACTTTTGACTGGTAACCGGAGTTTTTAGAAACATTTTACTCGCAAAATTGTAGTTTGCTACAGAGAAAATGTCTGCTCTGTAATCCGTGTTCAGTTGTTTAATCTGACATTTTAGTGCACTGACTGTAAAACGGGAGAGAGCCAACAGCGGAACTGTTTGCTGTGGGGCATTTTACGCGCGCGGAGGAAGAGACATGATGTTCGCAGAAGCAGTCAGTAAAACACTATCTCACACTGATAACTGACAAAATAACAGTATTCTATCATATGGGAATAATGCAGTTATGTGTTCATGTACAACACTGTTTACGGGGCCCGAGTGGGCCAGTGGAGAGCTCAGTCAGCTGCCTGCCTGCCTGTCAGGTGCGTATCCGGGCCAGTTGTAATGCTGAGCCCTGCAACTTTCCCAAGCCGCGCGGAGCCGCAGCATACGGGTGAAAGAGCTGCAGGTTGCTGACCCCGGGTCTAATCTCCTTTTGGCTTTCTTTCCCAAAGTTTCTAAGATCCCCGATACACACTACACACAACGGCAGCTGTCATTCATCGCAAAACAAAACTTATTACCCGGTTTAGTGTCTAATAACTAATGAAAAACCAAGTCCTCAGAAAAAAGAGGACTTAAAAACAGCTAAAAACATCTTCATATCACTGCAGCCTAAGGATCTGTGAAACATTTCTGTGAGGTGAAATCATTTTCTTAAGTTTTCCCACCTCTCATCAGGAATGCATGAGGAAACGGAGATTTTGACCTATACCGCAGCCAGCCACCAGGGGTCGAGGTTTTTGTGAAGCCCTCAGTTAGAGCCAACTGTCATGGCATCCACTGATTATACAGTCTTTGATATTAACACATATACATTCAGTATATGCAGTTCAAACAGATACAATAGAGTCAATCAGGAAAAAAATCTTTACAGCAACAGCAAAGGAAAGATGGGAGAAAAGTAGAATGAAATATAAGAAGGATTTAAAGTTCTAGCTGTTTGCCTGTTCCAATAAAAACTGTAAAGTTTTTTTTTTTTTTTTTTTTTTGAATGACTTTAAATGATGCTGGTCCTGATGTGACTCAGCAAACTGTTCCAACAGTGGGGGCCTCTGAATTTTTGTGAGAATTAAGAAAATATTGACCTGAAAAAAGCTGGATGGAATTTATTGACTGACCTATTATTGTAGCGATGGATTTAAAAAATTAATCTGAAACAAATTTCAGAATGGACAGGAAGTTGGTTATGTACAGGCAGAAAAAGACACAAAATATACATACAGTTGTGCCTGAAAGTTTACACCCCCCAGCAGAATTTCTGATTTTTTGGCCTTTTCTCAGAAAATATGAATGATAACACAAAAACCTTTCCATCACTCATGGTTAGTAGTTGGGTGAAGAAATTTATGGAAAAAATTAAAGATATTATTTTAAAAAAAAAGTTTACTCTTTTAAAATGATAATGACAACAGAAACTTCTAAAATGACCCTGTTCCAAAGTCCACACCCCCTGGTGATTTTGGCCTGATAACATGCACAAAATATGACACAAATGTGTTTGAATGTCTACTAAAGGTAATCTATTTGCTTGTAATCAGTGTGTGTGTATAAAAGCTCAGTGAGTTTCTGAGCTTCTGACAGACACGTGCATCTTTCACTCAGTGCTGCGTTGAAGTTTCTGATTTCTGTGTCATGTCTCTGTGTCAAAGAAAAAGAATTGTCAAAGGATCTGAGAGAAAAGGTAATCCAACTGTATTAAACAGGAAAAGGATTTAAAAAGATATCCAAGGAATTGAGGATGCCTAGAAGCACTGTAAAAACTCTAATTAAGAAGTGGAGAGAGAGGGATTCTGCTCCAACTGCAAGGAAAATTGTTTGAGATGCAAAGACAAACCCTCAAATAACTTCAGCTGAAATACAGGACTCTCTGAAAAAATTGGGGTGGATGTTTCAAGATTCACAAAAAGGAGACACATGGGCTGCATGGTCAGGTCGCCAGAAAAAAGCCATTTCCATGCCTTTGCCACAAAATATCCCACTTACAATACACCAAACAGCACAAAGACAAACCTTGAAACTTCTGGAATAAAGTCATTGGAAGTGATGAGACCAAAATTTAACTTCTTGGCCACAACCATAAAGGTTTCATTTGTAGAGGAGTCAACAAGGCCTATTATGAAAGTTACACCATTCCTACTGTGAAACATGGAGGTGGATCACTGATGTTTTGGGGATGTGTGAGCTACAAAGGCTCAGGAAACTTGGTCCAAACTGATGGAAGGATGAATGCAGCATGTAATCAGAAAATAATGGAGGACAATTTACAGTCATTAGCTCAGAAGCTGCACATGAGACGTTCTTGGATGTTCCAACATGACAATGATCCAAAACACAAGGCCAAATCAACCTGCCATTGGCTACAGCAGAAGAAAGTGAAGGTTTGGAAGTGGCCATCTCAGTCTCCTGACCTTGATATCATCGATCCAGTGGGAGGAGACTTCAAACCTGCAGTTCATGCAAGACAGCTCAATAATTTATAGGACCTGGAGGCTTTTTGCCAAGAAGAATGGGCAGTTTTACCATCTGAGATAATAAAGACTCTCATCCACGACAACTTCAAAAAGTTTCAAGCGGTTATAGATGTTAAAGGGGGAGATACAAGGTATTAAAAACTGGGGGGTGTAAACTTTGGAACAGGGTCATTTTTGAAGTTTCTGTTGTCAGTATGATTGAAAAAGAGTAAAGTATTCTTTTTTTTTTTTTTTAAATAAATGACTAGTGAGTGACAAAAAGGTTTTTGTGTTATCATTCATATTTTCTGAGAAAAGGCCAAAAAATCAGAAATTCTGCTGGGGGGTGTGAACTTTCAGGCACAACTGTAATTGAAGGCAGTTGGGGTCAAATATGGGAAGAATTTTGAGTAATTGAAACAATGGAGTCGAGCTGCAAAGGCTCTGGGAGAATGTGATCATTTTAATGGCACGTTTTTGGAGAGAGAAGATGCAGTTGAGATGCTGACCCAGACAGTATTTCAGTAAGAAATGTATGGATAGATCATTGTGTAGCACAGATTGAGTGAGATTTTTCTTGATATCACATGTCTTATTCTTCTAGATATGCCTATATTTTTCCAATTTTGTTTGAGATAAGAATTTATGAGTTTCTAAAGTGAGATTTCTTCAATGAGAATGCCAAGGAATTCAGTCATTGTTACTCTTTCCAAAGTGTAGTTGTCAATATTTACAGTGAGTAGGGTATCATTGGGGGCTGAATTTCTTTGAGTAAACATCATATTTGAACTTCTTTTGCATGAAGTAATGATTTGTGTGCTTCAAACCAGGTGTTGATTTTACATAATACAAAACTTATTTCAGTAACCAAACCATGGGCATCATTTCCAGAGAGAAAAATATTGGATTCATCAGCAAAAAGAATAAAAAAAAATGCATTCTGAGAGACCAAATCATAGATTATTAATTTAAGTAAGAAAATGTCAAGGTCCAAGTATTGATCCTTAATGAACCAAACAAGAAATCAATTCGTAATCAGACATTGAATTTTTTCCTGGAAACAAACTGCCGTCTCTTTGACAAGAAACTTTTAAGCCATGAGAGATTTGTACCAGATATACCACAATGAGAAAGGTTTTGTAATAAAATTACATGTTTGAATATGTCAAATGCAGAATAACTTAAGCCTACTTAAACTGATCAGGAAATACTCCAGTTCCCAGCGAGAGGTTGGATGTGTTAAGAAATGGTTTTGTGTTGTATAAATGGTATTTTTGAAGGACGGAAGATGTAAATTCATCATGACCATTTTTGGCTTTGTGAATAATTGAAGTGGCAGCA
Organism: Thalassoma bifasciatum; assembly: GCA_008086565.1. Classification (NCBI taxonomy): domain Eukaryota; kingdom Metazoa; phylum Chordata; class Actinopteri; order Labriformes; family Labridae; genus Thalassoma; species Thalassoma bifasciatum. The sequence continues at coordinate 19,624 of RPOG01005888.1, forward strand.
GGAGCCTCCACACAGCAGCAGTTGCAGGAGCCTCCAGGCTAGAGCAGCAGAAGTTGCAGGAGACTCCAGGCCGCAGCAGTAGAAGTTGCAGCAGCCTCCAGGCCACAGCAGCAGAAGTTGCAGGAGCCTCAAGGCCACAGCAGCAGCAGTAGCAGGAGCCTCCAGGCCACAGCAGCAGTAGCAGGAGCTTATAGGCCACAGCAGCAGCAGTGGCAGGAGCCTCCAGGCCACAGCAGCAGTAGCAGGAGCTTCCAGGCCACAGCAGCAGCAGTAGCAGGAGCCTCCAGGCCACAGCAGCAGTAGCAGGAGCTTCCAGGCCGCAGCAGCAGCAGTGGCAGGAGCCTCCAGGCCGCAGCAGCAGTAGCAGGAGCCTCCAGGCCACAGCAGCAGCAGCAGGAGCCTCCAGGCCACAGCAGCAGTAGCAGGAGCTTATAAGCCACAGCAGAAGTTGCAGGAGCCTCCAGGCCACAGCAGCAGAAGTTGCAGGAGCCTCCAGGCCACAGCAGCAGCAGTAGCAGGAGCCTCCAGGCTGCAGCAGCAGTAGCAGGAGCTTAAGGCAGCAGCAGCAGTAGCAGGAGCTTATAGGCCACAGCAGCAGAAGTTGAAGGAGCCACCAGGCCACAGCAGCTCATCGTCCTCGAATATCCGGTGTCGTCGTGACCGTCCTCGGAGGTCCGTCGTCGTCGTCATCGTCCTCGGAGGTCCGGTGTCGTCGTCTTCAACGTCCTCGGAGGTCCGGTGTCGTCGTCATCGTCCTCGAAGGTCCGGTGTCGACGTCGTCATCGTCCTCGAAGGTCCGGTGTCGTCGTCTTCAACGTCCTCGGAGGAGGCCACAGCAGCAGTAGCAGGAGCTTAGGGCTGCAGCAGCAGTAGCAGCTAAGTCTCATTACCTTTTCTTGATATACGAGTCAGTTGACTCTTGTTGGAGTGCTTTCTGACTGCTTAGGGTCCTGAGAGAACAACAACACCAGTGAAGGATGACATTTAAAAGTCACTTTACTTTTTGAGAGGACATTTCTTCTCTCTGGTTGCAGCAGCAAAAATATTTTGGACTTCATGGAAGAAATAAAGGCTCTAAGGAAAAATAATAATAATGGTTTTAATAATTTTTACACATTATTTTTAAAAGCACCTTTCAGGACACCCAAGGTTGCTGTACAGGGGATAAAAATGGAACAATAAAATACAAATAGAATTTGAAAACAACAGCATACAAGCAATAGGGTGGGGGACCATGTGAAGCAGTTTAAGGCAATAGGCAGTTTTGAACAGATGGGTTTTGAGGGTTGGGAAGATTGGGTTTGAAGATGGGGAGGGTGGCAGAGTTACGGCAGTCAGGTGACAGTTAGTAGGGGGTAGAGTGAGCTGAAGAGGAGAGGAAGATCTGAGGGAACAAGATGGGATCTTGACATGGAGGAGGTCAGAGAAGTACGGAGGGGCCAGGCTATGGATGGTTTGTAGGTGTGCAGGAGGATTTTGTAAATGATGCTTTGGTTTATAGGGAGCCAGTGGAGTTGCTGAAGGATGGGGGTGATGTGGTGGGAAGAGGGAGTTTTGGAGATGATCCGGACGGCAAAGTTCTGAACCAGCAGGAGTTTATGGAGGGATTTTTGGGGAAGAGAGTTGCAATAATCGAGGGAGGAGGTGACGAGGCCGTGGACAAGGATGGTGGTGGTGTGGAGAGTGAGGGAGGGGCAGAAACAGTTTATGGAGCATAAGTGGAAGTAAGCAGACCAAGTGATGTTATTGATTTGTGATTGAATTGATAGTGATCAAGGATGACACTCTGACTCTTAACCTAAGGGGAGGGGGACACAGTGGAGCTGTCACTGGAGAGAGAAAAGCTGTTGACTCTAAAGAGGGTGGATTCGGTGTAAAATTGAGTAAAAACAATGTTTTTATTGCTGTTTTATTTTAGGAAGTTTGAGGTCGATGTCTCTATTTTCTGTTTCTCTTTGTCCCCCTCTCTTTGGGCGCAGTCACACTGGCCAAACGTGCCATGCTTGGGCACACTTCAGACGAAAAGCATGGCTCATAGACTGTATATTAAGTGGACGAAATGACAGTCAGCTTTCACTGAAGCTTCCAACAAAAGCCTCGATCCCTGGTGAGTGGCTACAGTATAGGTCATAAACCCCACCTCCCCATGCATTCCAGATACGAGTCAGGAAAACTTAAAAAAATTGTTACACCTCATAGAAGTGTTTCTCACATCCTTACGCTGCGGTGGTATGAAGATGTAATTTGGCTGTGTTCAAGTCTTTTTTTTACGGAAGAGTTTGTTTTTCATGAGCTATTCGACATTAAAAACCAAGTTATAAGTTTCATTTTACGATGATTGACAGCTGCTGTTCGTGAGTGTTTTTTATTGGGGATATAAGAAACTTCAGAAAAGAGAGCCAAAAAGAGATGGCACCTTCAAAAGAAAAACAAATAAATATATATATATTCCTTTTTTTTAACTTGGCTACGTGGGAATTCTCTATTGTGCAGACTCTGGCTGCACAATGGGGGCCGAATCCGGCTCCAGAAAGGGGGTTATTTGGCTTCAAAATCGTACAACAGTGAAAGGCAGAGCTACACTGCCCATTCTCTATACAGTCTGCAATGTGACAGCAAGTAAACTGAGCACAGTCTACTCCCCCGGCTCGGCACGCTTCAGGGAGGCGGACCAAGCCGCGATTTGATTCACACACTAGCATGCGAGGGCCGCGTGTACACGATGCATCATGCATGACATACGATTGCCACGACCACTCCTCTTGATAACCATTTTAAATGATGGTAGTCCAAAACAACTTCACAGAAGCCAAACAGTGACTAAAGTTGTAACAATGTTCAATGCGTGTGCTGGCATCCGTGCTGAATTCTGGTTCATGTTGTGGGAGTGCGGCTGGCCGTACAGTCTTGGGGGAGAGAGGTGCTTTGGGGGTGAACCGTACTTGAGTACAGCATGGCCAGTGTAACTGCGCCCTTTATCGCTTTGCCCCCCCCCTTCATTCAGCAGATGTTTGTCTAACATGAGTCTGGTTCTGTCTGAGGTTTCTGTCGGTTAAAGGGAAGTTTTTCCTTGCCATTCCAACTTGGTAAATACTGCAAACTGCTGTTCTCATAGTGGGTTAAGAGGCGAGATAACTTCTTATCTTGTCTTGATGTTGGCTCTCTGTTAGGAAAATAATTTTCATTCACATTAACATGTCCAAACCTTTTGGTTGAGGTGACGTTTGTTATGATTTGGCATTATGTAAATGAAGATTGATCGATTTCAGGCATTCAGTCATCGTACATAATAATTAGTGGTAATAACTTGTCTTGGTACTCAACTACCGGTGTCAAATGTTTGAAAAATTCTCAATGATTGAATGACTTTCAGTACTGTGAGCAAAACATTTTCTTATGATAACAGCCGAGCTGACCTGTCCTGATACTACTTTTCCTTGACTGACCAAAATTAGAAAACATCAAACAAGAGAAAGCTTGAATTCTTCAAAGATTTTGTATTCTGATCATTGCAAAGTTTCTGTACACAGAACAACAAGTCTCACAGAATACAGAGGTGTTGGTTTACATAAATACTGTGTGTATAAATAAGACATTAAAAGTGCATAATTTCATACATATGAATCCCACAATTCCAAATATATCATCTGTAGGTCAGGGTTTCCATCAAACTAATATGCATGTCAAAGAATAAATAGCATTTTCCCCCTTCATTTGGTAAGATTTATAAGTAATCCATACATCTCACATTGCCAAAAATTCCACCAACAGTTTGAGTTTAAATTGGATTATTTGTAAGACAAAAAAAAAATTAATGTTAATTGAAAAAACTTTCAGATCTGTTTCAATATAACACTTGCAAAATTGAACAGAAATGGCTGTCGAGTTTTTTATATTTTCAATGTGCCTGGTTTAATTTGTTTGTAAAACAAGATTTAAAAGAGACCGGGCAATGGTCACTTTTTAAAAAGTGCAACTATTGTTTGACATCCCAGAGAAAGCATCTTCATCATAAGGTGAAGATTACATTCGTAAATACATTCCGTCCATTCTGGACTCTCAAACAGAAATATGTCTTAAATCAGTAAAAGAAGGCAATATAGCTAATGATAATTACATTGTTATATCATCAGAAATGATGTTAATGCTGGTACGACAGGAACCATGACAGGAGCACCAGGCAGAATGCAGTGATGAGGCTGATCTTGTGATTGACTCCACTTGAAGCTGTGGTGAGGGAAAAATTAAAATGAGGTTTTGTTTAAAAAAACACAATGCAATTTCAAATTTGAACAAAACAACTCTGAATGCATCTTACCTATGCCATTGACAGAAACAGAGCTTTGTTCGATGTCAAAGCCGGTGACAACGGGAGCTGCATTGATCAAAACTGCTGCAATCTGAGTGTTGTTAGGAACAGAGGCGCTGTCAAATCCAAGCATCATTATATTGATGATGGATCCACTCCTGCAGAAAGAATATCAAATAAAATCATCTGAAAAGATCAAGAAACCAATCTGTAATTATAGCTTATTCTTGATAAGTACCTGAATGCTAATACTTCCAAAGACTTGAATGAAGAATTGAATTCTCTCTGAAACTCAGGTTCGAGCTGCAGAAATAGAAACATTTTTAATTTTTATATTTCTTGTATTAAAGCACCAAACTGTGTTAAATGAAGCCAGTGAAACAAGAAACAAAGGTGCATTTTGTTTTTCTTGAGAACTGGTAAATATCATTATGCTGCAGACATACCTGTGTCTGTATGTTTGAAGCTCGGCCTTTAAAAGCAGCAGATGATGGATCCAGCAAATCATTTGTGAAATTTTGCAGGAGGGATCTAAAAGTGACACCAACAAATGTAACTGCTGCTGTCGTAGTTGCAGGTTTTGTAGTGGTTGGTGCTGCTGTTGTAGTTGCAGGTTTTGTAGTGGTTGGTGCTGCTGTTGTAGCTGCAGGTTTTGTCGTGGTAGGTGCTCCTGTTGTAGCTGCAGGTTTCGTCGTGGTGGGTGCTGCTGTTGTTTCTGGAACTGGACCATCTATTCAGATAATTTTAGATAAACAGGCTCACAGTTACTTGTGGACAAACCAAAGATTTTTTTTTTTCTGTGCTCAAATGTTAGGACAACTTACCCATTAGTATGACTGAAGAAGGATTAAAGCTCACGCTGAAGTTACTGTTGGTGTCATTTGCAGCGTCAACTAAAGTCTGACCAACGACAGAGTTTTTTGGGAGTTCTGCGTTTGGAATGGACCGATTGAAGACAATGTCCAAGTCTGCTGTAACTCCATCAACTCTAGCTGTAACAGGACTGCAGGAGAAAAACAAACAAACAAACAAACAAACAAACAAAACAAAATGAAAAACAAACAAAAAGAAAGAACAAGAAAATTATAAAACAGCTTGTAAAAGATGAAGGTGAAGTTGCTGAGTGTAATTTAAGACTTTCAATATCAACACATATATATTATTAAATGAAATAAAATAACAGTTAGTTGAAAATGGAGGGAAATTATTAGATTTAGATTTAGTTAATTAGATCATTAGATTCATTCTTACTTAAAACTTCTCACAACGCATCTGACAAACAGCAAACCAAATCGTCTCCGGTAAATGATGGCACACTGAAAAACAGAACAAATGATGTTAACATTTTAGGTCCTTCACTTGGTTCTCAAAGGATTTCCTCAATTTGAATGAAAAACCATTGAAAAATGCATCAAAAATAAGTCTTCTTGAAGAGAGCACCTAGACAAGGGTCATCCTTTTGCAATGTTTATGCAGAGAAACATTCATTGAACTAAAAACCTGTTCAAAAGCACATTGAATTGCTGTGTATGAAAAAATACTCACTGTTTGTACAATTCTTGTTTCAAGGTCTCGGTATGCAGGACTGGAGGGAACTTGGAGTTCTTCAGAGAAAACTTCTTCAACCAAAACAACATTGATCAGATAAATAGGATCTGCTGCAGAAGTCGTAGATGAAGCACTTGGTGTGGTTGGAGCAACTGTTGTGGTTGTTGGTGGAGCAGTTGTTGTTGTTGTAGTAGTTGTTGGAAAAGGTGTTGTAGTGGTAGTTGATGGAACAGGTGTTGTGGTGGTTGTTGTTGAAACAGGTGTTGTAGTTGTTGTTGTTGGAACAGGCGTTGTGGTAGTAGTTGTGGGAAAAGGCGTTGTGGTAGAAGTTGTTGGAAAAGGTGTTGTAGTGGTAGTTGTTGGAAAAGGTGTTGTGGTGGTTGTTGTTGGAACTGGTGTTGTTGTAGTTGTTGTTGGTACAGGCATTGTGGTGGTAGTTGTTGGAACAGGCGTTGGGGTAGTAGTTGTTGGAACAGGTGTTGTAGTGGTAATTGTCGGTACAGAAGTTGTAGTTGTTGTTGTTGGAAAAGAAGTTGTGGTAGTAGTTGTTGAAACAGGTGTTGTAGTGGTTGTTGTTGAAACAGGCGTTGTGGTAGTAGTTGTTATAACAGGTGTCGTAGTGGTAGTTGTTGGAACAGGGGTTGTGGTTGTTGGTGGAGCAGTTGTAGTAGTGGTAGTTGTTTGAACAGGTGTTGTTGTTGTTGTTGGAACAGGTGTTGGAGTGGTTGTTGTCTGAACAGGTGTTGTTGTTGTTGTTGCTGGAACAGGCGTTGTGGTTGTAGTTGTCGGAAAAGGTGTTGTGGTATTGGTTGTTGGAACAAGTGTTGAAGAAGATATTGAGCCTGGTGTTGTGGAAGAAATTAATGGAACAGGTGTTGTGGTTAAAGATACAGCACTTGGAGCAAGTGAAGTAGTTGTTGGAAACAATGTTGTAGTGGTTGTTGTTGGAACAGGTGTTGGAGTTGTAGTTGTTGGAACTGGCGTTGTGGTTGTAGTTGTTGGAAAAGGTGTTGAAGTGGTTGTTGTTGGAACAGGTGTTGTAGTGGTTGTTGTTGGAACAGGTGTTGTTGTTGTTGGAACAAGTGTTGTGGTAGTTGTTGGAACAGGTATTGTAGTTGTTTGAACAGGTGTTGTGGTAGTAGTTGTTGTTGTTGGTTTTGTGGTAGTAGTGGTTTGAACAGGTGTGGTAGTGGTAGTTGTTGGAACAGGCGTTGTGGTTCTAGATGTTGGAACAGTTGTAGTTGTGGTAGTTGTTGGAACAAGTGTTGTAGTTGTTGTTGTTGGAACAGGCATTGTAGTTGTTGTTGGAACAGGGGTTGTGGTTGTAGTTGTTGGAACAGGTGTTGTAGTGGTTGTTGTTGGAAAAGGCGTTGTAGTGGTTGTTGTTGGAACAAGTGCAGTACTGGTTGTTGTTGGAACAGGTGTTGTAGTTGTTGTTGGAACAGGTGTTGTTGTTGTTGTTGTTGTTGTTGGAACAGGTGTTGTAGTTGTTGTTGGAAAAGGCGTTGTGGTCGTAGTTCTTGGAACAGGAGTTGTGGTAGTAGTTGTTGGAACAGGTGTTGTGGTAGTCGTTGTTGGAAAAGCTGTAGTAGTGGTAGTTGTTGGAAGAGGCGTTGTGGTTGTAGTTGTAGGAACTGTGGTTGTAGTTGTTGGAACAGGTGTTGTGGTAGTCATAGTTGTTGGATCAGGTGTTGTGGTAGTAGTTGTTGGAAAGGGTGTAGTTGTGGTAGTTGTTGGAAAAGGTGTTGTTGTGGTAGTTGTTGGAACAGAAGTTGTAGTAGTTGTTGTTGGAACAGAAGTTGTGGTTGTAGTTGTTGGAACAGGTGTTGTGGTTGTAGTTGTTGGAACAGGTGTTGTGGTAGTAGTTGTAATAACAGGTGTACTAGTGGTAGTTGTTGGAACAGGCGTTGTGGTCGTAGTTGTTGGAACAGGGGTTGTGGTAGTCGTTGTTGGAACAGCTGTAGTAGTGGTAGTTTTTGGAAGAGGCGTTGTGGTTTTAGTTGTTGGAACTGGAGTTGTGGTTGTTGGAACAGGCGTTGTGGTTGTAGTTGTTGGAACAGGTGTTGTGGTAGTAGTTGTTGGAACAGGTGTTGTGGTTGTAGTTGTTGGAACGGGTGTTGTGGTCATAGTTGTTGGAACAGGTGTTGTGGTAGTAGTTGTTGGAACAGCTGTAGTAGTGGTAGTTGTTGGAAGAGGCGTTGTGGTTGTAGTTGTTGGAAATGTGGTTGTAGTTGTTGGAACAGGAGTATCAGTGATAGTTGTTGGAACAGGTGTTGTGAGTGTAGTTGTTGGAACTGTGGTTGTAGTTGTTGGAACAGGTGTTGTGGTCGTAGTTGTAGGAACAGGTGTTGTGGTAGTCGTTGTTGGAACAGCCGTAGTACTGGTAGCTGTTGGAACAGGGGTTGTGGTTGTAGTTGTTGGAACAGCTGTAGTAGTGGTAGTTGTTGGTAGAGGCGTTGTGGTTGTAGTTGTTGGAACAGGTGTTGTGGTAGTCGTTGTTGAAACAGCTGTAGTAGTGGTAGTTGTTGGAAGAGGCGTTGTGGTTGTTGTTGTTGGAACTGTGGTTGTAGTTGTTGGAACAGGTGTTGTGGTCGTAGTTGTTGGAACAGGTGTTGTGGTAGTCGTTGTTGGAACAGCTGTAGTAGTGGTAGTTGTTGGAAGAGGCGTTGTGGTAGTCGTTGTTGGAA
>RPOG01005889.1:0-28138 GCA_008086565.1 Thalassoma bifasciatum
CTCAGAGGTAACAGTCCTGTCTCCTGGACGCGTGGAGGGGGAAGCTGACGGCGAGAGAGACGGGAGGCAGATGAGAGGAAGCGAGAAAAAAACAAAAAAACAGGAGAGTCCGATGAGTTGAACTTGGCATCTGTGAGAGCGAGCGAGCATCAAAAAGCACCCTGAGGACCTCCAGGTATCACCACACACACACACACACACTCACATACATGAGAGAAAACACACCCGTCCTAACACACAGACACCTCAGGCCTTTAAGAGCGGCGTCCCCGAGTCGAGTTCCTGAACACTTCTGGCTGTCGTGTCAAAAGCCGTTTTTCCCTCAACACCTCGTCCTGCCAACTCGGGATGAAGAGGAGCTGAGAGTCGCACTCCTCTTAACACATAAGTCATTAATGTGTCTCTGATGCGCTCATTTGTTCACCTCGCTCATTAATCCGAGTCCTCTCCAGCTTTTACCGCTAATCGAATCAAAACAGAAGCTTTGAGGTGTGACTCGGACTGATTTGCAGCTCTGTTACCTCTGAGATCTCCTCCTCCTTACACAATCACAGATGCACTTTTTTTTCTCCTCTTTAGTCTTTTTTCATTGAAACCTGAGTTTGAAAATTTCAGACAAGCTTTTGCTCGTGTTGCCAGATTGACACGCGTCATGCAGCAGGTCACACAGGACTCTGATTTTACTCATTCAACTCTGATTTATGTTGTTGTAGGTTTTATATTTGGAACTGGACCTCTACGCTTCTCAAAATCAGCCTTTTTGCATTTTCTTTTGCACTCTCTTCAAGAGCAGCATCATGTCCTGCAATCCAGACACAGACAGTAAAACTGGTGAGAGCTTCTCTAAGCTGCTGTTTTCTACAAAATGTGATGATCTTTTCTTTTTTTGGATGCCTTCCTCTAGGTTGTCTGACAAGAAAGGGACAGAAGAGCAGAAGAAAGCTAAACAAAAGAGTGATAGAGCACAAACTAAAAGCTAAAATATAAAACAAAAGCAAGAGGCTAAAGAACGAGCTAAGGGCGAAAATACAATTCAAAGGCTAAAACAGTCTCTAATGTGTTTGTGCTAATGTTGATTCCTGTCCACATGCAGCAGTTATTCTGCAGTGATCTGTTCAAACCTGAGAGTCTATCAATAAAATGAAGAGCCAGGTTACGTTTGCTCTGCTTGGTGAGGTTGGAGTTGGTAGATGAGACCTGGTAGGACACAACCAGGACTCACTAACGTTACTGACACGTCTCAGAGCACCGAGCTGTGAGTTTTGGAGTACCTCACTTTCATTGAGACTTTTCTTGAAGTGGTTTTCTTTCCCATCATTACTCCACCCTGTCAGGCCGTGAACCCTCCCTCCCTCTCTCTCTCCTCTCCCGCCCTGTCGTTTTTCTCTCACCCATTAAAGCGCCGCCGCGGTCCGCCACTCATTACAGCTCTGTACATTTACATTGAATAGGTCATTGAGACCCAACTAAGTGGAACTAATGTGGGGCAGAATAGTGGAGGGTTTGAGTTCAGCGTTACACAAACCCTGTGCTCTTATTGGCGTAAAGAAGGAAGAGTGCTTCACTGATCTGAGTCGTGACTGGAACAAACGCCGGCTTTGTTTGTTTGTTGTTGTTGTTTTCTGAGGTGCTCAGTTTGTTTTGGCTCTTTTCTCCCTCTTAATGGGCGAATAATCGTCTGTTTAAACTCCGAGTGCAGCTTCATTCACCTTGCTCATGCTGCATAGATTCTTCTATTGTTTCCTCTGCATACTGTATCGGTCTTGTGATTATGCAGGGACAAGGATGCAGAAGGCTAGGCCATATGGTGGTTGTCTCATCGCCCATCCTGACGGAGAGAAGGCTCAGGAATGGGCTGCAGGGTCACTCTTTGACACCGAGCACCGTGCACCGTAAAGAGACAGCAATTATATACACACAGGCAGTCGACAGAAGCCTCAGACTGTACGAACCCACCAACACTTCCAGAGACCTGAGTGTGCTGCAGAGAAACATCTGTTATCTGTATGGAAATACAGGCAGAGCTGACAATGAGTCCGTCTTCCTACACAACACGTGTTCGGTCTCCAGCTGAAACAAAGAGGCAGTAATTCTGGATCCTGTTTCGCCGTCGTAGGCTCGTCTGTGGGTGACTTGATACTTACACCTCTGGTTTGACATGGTGGGTGGGTGCACAGCAGCTGGACCACTTTCATTAACCTCGTACAGCCCACCTAATTCTGGCTTACGAACAATAGTTTCAAGGCTTAAATTGAAGAATCACAAGGTCGAAATTTAGCAGTAACTCCTCATTTGTGGCTAAAGTCCACATTAGGTTAAATGCAGCTAAACACTTGTTTGTTTTCCCTTTTTTATTTGAGAACCATCTTTTAAAATCATAAACTTCAAGATGCTTCGTGTCAGACATAAAACATCCATCGCATCACTTCTACACCTTCTCATCTACATCTGGGTGAAATTTGGAGCCTTCTACTCTCTGTCCACGCTCTTATCCAAAGACTTTGCACAAACAAAACCAGCTTCTTCAGTGCTCAGTGTCCTCTTTTTAGTCACCTTTGCTCTCTCTGTGGAAAGGTTCAACAAAAATCATGAAATTCTAGTTCCCAGTTACAAATTATACCTCAACATGAATTTTAATGAAGATGCACAGCGATTAATAGGTCTCACCAATGATCATTATGGCTACAGCGGGTTTCCTGTGAAAGGAAAGGTGATTGGTTACTGTAGGAGTGAGTGACAGTGGCTAAGGATGTGACGTAATGACCCCAAACAGGTAGGACGTTCACGTTGTTTGAGTGATTCTTTCACTAATTACGTTTTGTTGCTGAAGAAAACTGTGACTCAGACTTAGAGACTGAAAAGAGAAGAATCTAAACTTTCTATCCCAGTATAACCTTCTGATGTTTGGCTTTTAATACTTTAGTGATGTTATATGAATGGTGAACAGGTTGCCAACACTCTGGTGGAACATAAGAGGTTAAAAAAACTGCAGTATGTGTAAACGTTTGTGTGCAAATCTTTCCTCTTTTTTCCAAGTACGTCTGTGAGTTTATGCTCCATACAGTGGAACAGACTAAATTGACTGCTCTATCAATTAACACTTACTTCAGCTGCATGTTACACGGCGAGGAGAAAGTGATTTCCTGTAGTCGGTGAGGTGGTCATTTTGCTGAACACGATAGAAAGAGAGAGAGAGAGAGAGAGAGAGAGTGGAGGACGCTGCGGTAGAAAAGAGGGAGTACCCCAACTATGTGAATCCACTTCAACTGGATTTAGCCGTATGAAGTGAGATAGATCAAATATTGAGTAAGTGAAGGAAGGGCATCACCACATCAAAGGCATGGATTGGGAGGCACAGGGAGAGATTAAAGGCAGCCTTGAAGAAGTGGGTGAAGGAGACCAAACTGTGGTGGTTGTAGCTACGCTGGATGGACCAGTCGATAGTCGACCCACTGCACTTCTCCTCCAAGAAGCTCCTGCTCCAGCACCGAGCACCTTTTTCTCCTTCCAGAGGCGGCAGAGCTTATGGACTTGTGCCGTAACCTTGAGTAGGAAAAGGTCATGAGAGCAAAAGCAGGAGAGACGGAAAAGTGGGATACTTTAGAGAGACGTGATACAAGGTGTGAAGACATTCCAGCACCTGAAGCTCTCAAAGAATCTCAAATAGACCCAACCTTTACTTAAAAAGGGGGTATTGTGCAGTTTTTAGTCTTTAAACTGTTTTTTTTTGCACCCACACGCTGTAAAAATGAATGGATTTTTGAGTTTTTAAGCCATTTTCAACCATCAAGTGAGCGTTTTTTAAGATAACTTATTATTCATATGTTATGCAACTTAAAGTTTTGAGTGCTACATACGAATGAGAAAGCAGGAATCCATCCACTGACCTTCTGATTGGGAGGAAATGACTTTAACACAGAGCCACATCCTCTTCACTGACTCATAATTTACAAACTAATCAACTCATGATCAGTTGAGCCACTGCAAAGCTATACACAAAAACACACTCTTATATTGGGATAAAATCAGGACAGAGAAGGAGAAATGGTTGCACATGTAGGAAACTGAAAATCTAGATGAATACAAGATTCAAGATTCTTTTTATTGTCATTTTGCAGGCGTAGCGAAATTTACCCCTGTAGATTTGAGTGGGAAACCCCACTCTTTGCAGAAACAAAGTCAAATAATTTAGTTTCAGCCTCAAACATATGATTTGAAGTTTCGCCAACTTAACTTCAAGTTGAGATTTTGAAAGTAAGTTTTGAATATTTTGCAATTTTGTATCACAACAGCTTTGTTATCCTTTGTAAAATTGACCGACAGATAAATATGCTATAAAAATAAATGTGCAAAATTACATTTAACAGCAAAGATGTTGTTATACTTGCGTGAACACTGGAGGGTTTGGATCAAAGTTGCCCCATCGACCTCTGGCGATGTTTCCCATGAGTCACCTTCTAGTTCCCTCTTATTGTAATAACCCTGAGCTCATGAAGTGATAAGCCATGAAGCAAAAGGAAGAGAAACATCAACAGGAAGAAACTAAGTGTTGAAACTATTGAAAGGACAAACACCTGTAAAACTCTCAGAGATGCTGAACCGAACGTCCTCGTCCTCTGACCTTGCAGCAATTATATAAAAGCCACAAGATTTTGTCTGAATCTGCAGTGAGACGCTGTTTCTCCAAATGTATGATTTCTTTTAAAGAAGAGGACACAATAGTCCATAAATAAAGTTGAGGAGAGCCCCGACCCCCTGCTGGTTCTGGCCCAATCAGCCTGCCCCTGTTTTGGCCCAGCTTGTGTGCCTGCATGCCTTCCTGAGCTTGGCTAGGTTTGAAAAGTCAGGCTTGTGGGTGGATGCTCCTCATAAATATGTATTTGGCTTAAGCCGTGTAGTCCCACTGCTCTCTGCTCTGCCTTCCTCACCCAAACCTTCTGCTCCTCTCTCTCCTCACCCCTTTGTGAGCGAGCGGAGCCTCCTTCCCGGGGCACGCTCCTAAAAAGACCAACAAAATAATGATTGATGCCTGAGTGTTGCTTCTGTCACAGGACAGCTCTGCTCTGCTGGGATTTTCCCTCCAGGGTCATTCAGGTGTGTGGAGATAACATCCAGGTAAATGCTACTGTTGTTGGAGGATTCTTCAGATGGAGAAACGAGAGAAAGAATCTGTTGGATCTTTCTGCTGCTGNATATTCAAATGGCATGCTTGTTTAATTGCAGTAAATGTAGCATGTCCGGACAGGTTGGCGGAGGACATTTGGAGTGCGTGCCTGGCCCTTTTTCTGTCGGTATGCACAGTGCAGGAGTGTGTGTGACTCTGAGCGTGTGTGTGTGTGTGTTTGGTAATAGAGGTATTTGGATAGTAGTTAAGGTAGGAGTCAGTTCAAGGTGTGCATGTGTGTGTATGAGTGAGTGTGCAGGGCCAATGGGCCCCCCCAGGCAGCTGTTTCAGGCCCCTGTGCGCTCCCGTGGGGCTCCTGAGGGAGCGTGTTGTTGGACTCTTGTCTTTTATGGCAGCAGCAGTAAACATGACAGGCTGTTTGGAGACCATCTGTTTCCAATGGCTGCCGCATGGTAACAGGGAGCTCAACCTGAGAGCTGCTCGGTGTCTGTCTCAGAGGTAACAGTCCTGTCTCCTGGACGCGTGGAGGGGGAAGCTGACGGCGAGAGAGACGGGAGGCAGATGAGAGGAAGCGAGAAAAAAACAAAAAAACAGGAGAGTCCGATGAGTTGAACTTGGCATCTGTGAGAGCGAGCGAGCATCAAAAAGCACCCTGAGGACCTCCAGGTATCACCACACACACACACACACTCACATACATGAGAGAAAACACACCCGTCCTAACACACAGACACCTCAGGCCTTTAAGAGCGGCGTCCCCGAGTCGAGTTCCTGAACACTTCTGGCTGTCGTGTCAAAAGCCGTTTTTCCCTCAACACCTCGTCCTGCCAACTCGGGATGAAGAGGAGCTGAGAGTCGCACTCCTCTTAACACATAAGTCATTAATGTGTCTCTGATGCGCTCATTTGTTCACCTTGCTCATTAATCCGAGTCCTCTCCAGCTTTTACCGCTAATCGAATCAAAACAGAAGCTTTGAGGTGTGACTCGGACTGATTTGCAGCTCTGTTACCTCTGAGATCTCCTCCTCCTTACACAACCACAGATGCACTTTTTTTTCTCCTCTTTAGTCTTTTTTCATTGAAACTTGAGTTTGAAAATTTCAGACAAGCTTTTGCTCGTGTTGCCAGATTGACACGCTTCATGCAGCAGGTTACACAGGACTCTGATTTTACTCATTCAACTCTGATTTATGTTGTTTTAGGTTTTATATTTGGAACTGGACCTCTACGCTTCTCAAAATCAGCCTTTTTGCATTTTCTTTTGCACTCTCTTCGAGAGCAGCATCATGTCCTGCAATCCAGACACAGACAGCAAAACTGGTGAGAGCTTCTCTAAGCTGCTGTTTTCTACAAAATGTGATGATCTTTTCTTTTTTTGGATGCCTTCCTCTAGGTTGTCTGACAAGAAAGGGACAGAAGAGCAGAAGAAAGCTAAACAAAAGAGTGATAGAGCACAAACTAAAAGCTAAAATATAAAACAAAAGCGAGAGGCTAAAAAATGAATTTTACAAGTAAAATTCACAAGAGACTATAACAGGGGCTGAAAATTAAACACAAGCTAAAGGCTAAAAAAGGGGCCCAAGGTTAAAATGGTACTTTAAGGCTAAAACACAGACTAAAGGCTAAAGCACCAGCTAAAGGCTAAAACAGTCTCTAATGTGTAACACGATTACAACTAAGGACAGGTGTACGTCGTCAATAAGACGTCACTAGACAAGTTTGGACTCTCAGATAGTTATTTTACTTCTCGGTCCAATGCAAACGAGACGAACCACTCCAACCTCAACCATCTACTCGTGACCATCCTGTGTTGGTCCTAAGTGATTGCAATCAGACACGTCTCAGAGCACTGAGCTGTGAGTTTTGGAGTACCTCACTTTCATTGAGACTTTTCTTGAAGTGGTTTTCTTTCCCATCATTACTCCAACCTGTCAGGCCGTGAACCCTCCCTTTCTCTCTCTCTCTCCTCTCTCTCTCCTCTCCCGCCCTGTCGTTTTTCTCTCACCCATTAAAGCGCCGCCGCGGTCCGCCACTCATTACAGCTCTGTACATTTACATTGAATAGGTCATTGAGACCCAACTAAGTGGAACTAATGTGGGGCAGAATAGTGGAGGGTTTGAGTTCAGCGTTACACAAACCCTGTGCTCTTATTGGCGTAAAGAAGGAAGAGTGCTTCACTGATCTGAGTCGTGACTGGAACAAACGCCGGCTTTGTTTGTTTGTTGTTGTTGTTTTCTGAGGTGCTCAGTTTGTTTTGGCTCTTTTCTCCCTCTTAATGGGCGAATAATCGTCTGTTTAAACTGCGAGTGCAGCTTCATTCACCTTGCTCATGCTGCATAGATTCTTCTATTGTTTCCTCTGCATACTGTATCGGTCTTGTGATTATGCAGGGACAAGGATGCAGAAGGCTAGGCCATATGGTGGTTGTCTCATCGCCCATCCTGACGGAGAGAAGGCTCAGGAATGGGCTGCAGGGTCACTCTTTGACACCGAGCACCGTGCACCGTAAAGAGACAGCAATTATATACACACAGGCAGTCGACAGAAGCCTCAGACTGTACGAACCCACCAACACTTCCAGAGACCTGAGTGTGCTGCGGAGAAACATCTGTTATCTGTATGGAAATACAGGCAGAGCTGACAATGAGTCCGTCTTCCTACACAACACGTGTTCGGTCTCCAGCTGAAACAAAGAGGCAGTAATTCTGGATCCTGTTTCGCCGTCGTAGGCTCGTCTGTGGGTGACTTGATACTTACACCTCTGGTTTGACATGGTGGGTGGGTGCACAGCAGCTGGACCACTTTCATTAACCTCATACAGCCCACCTAATTCTGGCTTACCAACAATAGTTTCAAGGCTTAAATTGAAGAATCACAAGGTCGAAATTCAGCAGTAACTCCTCATTTGAAAGATTAAATCCTCTTGTATGTGGCTAAAGTCCACATTAGGTTAAATGCAGCTCAACAGTTTTTTGTTTTCCCTTTTTTATTTGAGAACCATCTTTTAAAATCATAAACTTCAAGATGCTTCGTGTCAGACATAAAACATCCTCCGCATCACTTCTACACCTTCTCATCTACATCTGGGTGAAATTTGGAGCTTTCTACTCTCTGTCCACGCTCTTATCCAAAGACTTTGCACAAACAAAACCAGCTTCTTCGGTGCTCAGTGTCCTCTTTTTAGTCATCTTTGCTTTCTTTGTGGAAAGGTTCAACAAAAATCATGAAATTCTAGTTCCCAGTTACAAATTATACCTCAACATGAATTTTAATGAAGATGCACAGCGATTAATAGGTCTCACCAATGATCATTATGGCTACAGCTGGTTTCCTGTGAAAGGAAAGGTGATTGGTTACTGTAGGAGTGAGTGACAGTGGCTAAGGATGTAACGTAATGACCCCAAACAGGTAGGACGTCCACGTTGTTGTGAGTGATTCTTTCACTAATTACATTTTGTTGCTGAAGAAAACTGTGAATCAAACTTAGAGACTGAAATGAGAAGAATCTAAACTTTCTATCCCAGTATAACATTCTGATGTTTGGCTTTTAATACTTTAGTGATGTTATATGAATGGCGAACAGGTTGCCAAGAGGTTAAAAAACTGCAGTATGTGTAAAAGTTTGTGTGCAAATGTTTCCTCTTTTTTCCAAGTAAGTCTGTGAGGTTATGCTCCGTATGGTGGAACAGACTAAATTGACTGCTCTATCAATTAACACTTACTTCAGCTGCATGTTACATGGCGAGGAGAAAGTGATTTCCTGTAGTCGGTGAGGTGGTCATTTTGCTGAACACGATAGAGAGAGAGAGAGAGAGAGAGAGAGAGAGGACGCTGCGGTAGAAAAGAGGGAGTACCCCGACTATGTGAATCCACTTCAACTGGATTTAGCCGTATGAAGTGAGATAGATCAAATATTGAGTAAGTGAAGGAAGGGCATCACCACATCAAAGGCATGGATTGGGAGGCACAGGGAGAGATTAAAGGCAGCCTTGAAGAAGTGGGTGAAGGAGACCAAACTGTGGTGGTTGTAGCTACGCTGGATGGACCAGTCGATAGTCGACCCACTGCACTTCTCCTCCAAGAAGCTCCTGCTCCAGCACCGAGCACCTTTTTCTCCTTCCAGAGGCGGCAGAGCTTATGGACTTGTGCCGTAACCTTGAGTAGGAAAAGGTCATGAGAGCAAAAGCAGGAGAGACGGAAAAGTGGGATACTTTAGAGAGACGTGATACAAGGTGTGAAGACATTCCAGCACCTGAAGCTTTCAAAGAATCTCAAACAGACCCAACCTTTGCTTAAAAAGGGGGTGTTGTGCAGTTTTTAGTCTTTAAACTGTTTTTTTTTTGCACTCACACACTGTAAAAATGAATGGATTTTTGAGTTTTTAAGCCATTTTCAACCATCAAGTGAGCGTTTTTTAAGATAACTTATTATTCATACGTTATGCAACTTAAAGTTTTGAGTGCTACATACGAAGAAGAAAGCAGGAATCCATCCAATGACCTTCTGATTGGGTGGAAATGACTTTAACACAGAGCCACATCCTCTTCACTGACTCATAATTTACAAATTAATCAACTCATGATCAGTTGAGCCACTGCAAAGCTATAAACAGAAACACACTCTTATATTGGGATAAAATCAGGACAGAGAAGGAGAAATGGTTGCACATGTGGGAAACTGAAAATCTAGATGAATACAAGATTTAAGATTCTTTTTCTTGTCATTTTGCAGGCATAACGAAATTTACCCCTGTAGATTTGAGTGGGAAACCCCACTCTTTGCAGAAACAAAGTCAAATAATTTAGTTTCAGCCTCAAACATATGATTTGAAGTTTCGCCAACTTAACTTCAAGTTGAGATTTTGAAAGTAAGTTTTGAATATTTTGCAATTTTGTATCACAACAGTTTTGTAGTCCTTTGTAAAATTGACCGACAGATAAATATGCTATAAAAATAAACGTGCAAAATTATATTTAACAGCAAAGATGTTGTTATACTTGCGTGAACACTGGAGGGTTCGGACCATAGTTGCCCCCATCGACCTTTGACGATGTTTCCCATGAGTCACTTTCTAGTTCCCTCTTATTGTAATAACCCTGAGCTCATGAAGTGATAAGTCATGAAGCAAAAGGAAGAGAAACATCAACAGGAAGAAACTAAGTGTTGAAACTATTGAAAGGACAAACACCTGTAAAACTCTCAGAGATGCTGAACCGAACGTCCTCGTCCTCTGACCTTGCAGCAATTATATAAAAGCCACAAGATTTTGTCTGAATCTGCAGTGAGACGCTGTTTCTCCAAATGTATGATTTCTTTTAAAGAAGAGGACACAATAGTCCATAAATAAAGTTGAGGAGAGCCCCGACCCCCTGCTGGTTCTGGCCCAATCAGCCTGCCCCTGTTTTGGCCCAGCTTGTGTGCCTGCATGCCTTCCTGAGCTTGGCTAGGTTTGAAAAGTCAGGCTTGTGGGTGGATGCTCCTCATAAATATGTATTTGGCTTAAGCCGTGTAGTCCCACTGCTCTCTGCTCTGCCTTCCTCACCCAAACCTTCTGCTCCTCTCTCTCCTCACCCCTTTGTGAGCGAGCGGAGCCTCCTTCCCGGGGCACGCTCCTAAAAAGACCAACAAAATAATGATTGATGCCTGAGTGTTGCTTCTGTCACAGGACAGCTCTGCTCTGCTGGGATTTTCCCTCCAGGGTCATTCAGGTGTGTGGAGATAACATCCAGGTAAATGCTACTGTTGTTGGAGGATTCTTCAGATGGAGAAACGAGAGAAAGAATCTGTTGGATCTTTCTGCTGCTGCTGCTGCACCGTTTCCTTGGCAGTGATGCAACATCAACTTCTGAGGGATTAAAAGATTTGTGTCAAGACTGTGAAATCTTTGGAGAATCTAACTGGGAAGATGCACGTACTGTACTCCACGTTTCCTTTTTCTGTCTATCAATCCATCTCTGACAGCTTCATTAAAGCCACACTTCTTCAGAACCAATCCCCGTCAGAATAAGTGCTTCAAAAATAACTGAAATCATCCTTCAAATATTCATTTTTCCACCTTGAAAACGGAGAAATGTCCGACTGAGCACATAATCCTGATCCTGAATTCTTATTTGGGCTGCAGCTGCTGATTTCTGAGGGTTGCTCTCGTTCTGTGTGCGCTTCAAGTCAAAAGGCTCGGGCCTAAGATCTCTGCATGTTCAATCTGCTGGGAACGTGTCATGTGACATCTCTTTTTATCTGCAGCGCGTGTGTGTGGGTGTGTGAGTGAGTAAGCATTTGTACGTGTGTGTGTGTGCTGTATCTTCATATCAAGCACTGAATAACCATCTCTCTCTCTCTCTCTCTCTCTCATCCGATCTTTGTGTTCCCTCGCTCGCCCATTTGCAGTCAGCTTAGTGCGAACGTGCAGAGCCATAATCTGCAGTTAAAAACCATGTCAGTCTTCTCAATAATTGATTTTCTCTTTGATTTTTACATCTCTATCTGAAGCTCCACGTCCTCGGAGTCAGGCTGCTCTTTCATTTACGCTCTCCTCCTTTTTTTCTCTTCTAACGCCATCATTAGACTGAAACAGAGCAGGTGTTTATGTTCTCTGACATTTCTCAGAAACAATCTTAACAAACAGGGATTCATGGAGAAACGCAGCTTCAGGCTCTGATCAGAAAGGAGGCTTTGAATCTGTAAATGCAAAGTGCAGCGGTTGGTTCAGTCAGTGAGAAAGAGCTCAAAGGGCAGAGATGGTTTCATCATTGTTGCTTCTTTGCAGCGTTCTGGTTGGAGACTGATCTTAAACAACAGCGTGCTGACTGATCTTATAGAGCAGATTATTCAGAGACATTAGAGTCCTGTATGCGAACTACAGCTGCTGCTGCACTTCACCTCAGGGTTACAAGTTATTTCATAGCACTGTTTATCACGTGAGCTATTTTCAAAAAGAGGAATCACGTCTTATTTCTCTGCATTGCTCACCAAGAAACAAGCAAACAAGGATTTATTTTCATTCATGTGTTTCACTGAACATGTGCTTGGTTCAAAGGCCGGAGGTTGAAGGGGATTCATGATGCAAACGACAGAGAGGCTGTTGAGGATGCTGTAGTTTTCCATTATGATGGTTTTTTTTTATTTCAAGTGGTCACTTGAGGAGCTGCAGCTTGATTCTTTTTGCAAGCAACATATTTAAGCTTTTGGAGCCCAGTGTAGCGCTGGTGCTATAATTTATGTATTCATTTACACTCTTGGTAGGGCTGAACGATTTTAGAGAAAGATCTAATTGCGATTTTTGTGGCAGATACAGCGATTTCAATTCGATTCATGATTTTCTTTAAATCAAAATTTAGTGAAATTTTCACAATGTACAGTAACATTTACAAACTTGACAGAAAATTACATCAAACCACTGAACGACAAAAGCTTTTACTCTAATGCAAGGACGAAAATGAAAACTGAAGGTAAGAATTGTTTCAAGTTTTTAAATAAAAGGTCAGTATTTTGATATAAAAGGTGAAACTTTTTAGAAATAAAGACAAAATTCTGAGACAGAAAGTCAAGATTTTGAGATGAAACATTAAGTTTAAGATTATGTGAAAAAAGTCCAAACTTTGTCATCTGAGGTCAAAATTTTAAGATGACAAAAGTCTAAGTTCAGTTTTGAAATAAAAAGCTGAAATTTTGATAAAGAAAGTCAAAATTCTAAGATTCAAGTCGAAATTATGAGAAATAAATACAGAGGCAAAAAAATAAAAAGAAGATTTTTCGATAAGTTGTCGCATTTTGACTCTTCTCAAAACCTAACTGCCATTCCTGCTTTTTTTGAACCGGACTTTTTAAATTGTATTTTTAGTTGTAAAAGCTAAAGAATAATAAGAGTCTATCTTTGACTCTTAACTTTAAAAAATGGTGTAGCGCAAAATATCCTTAATTGTGTCAAGTTAAATAAAACGAAATCAACATCAATCCCAAGGAAAAAAGGATTTTTTTCCCAACAGTCTCACACTCAATGCAACTGTGTGTGAAACAGCTGATATAACAGATCCTGGGTCAGTCAGGAGCAGGAAAAATTGTAGCTTTGATGATCACAATGTTTGAAATTGCGATTTCGATCAAAACGATAAATCGTCCCTACTTGGTAGCACTGATGTCAGAGATACTGTAAACCCTGTTTGAAATGAACTTTTCTGTCCCAGCTCTCCACGACAAAGAAGAAAAACAAACCTCATGTTTTGCAGAAACACCACAAATGTACACAAACGTCAAATAACAGACCAAAAATAAAACTCTGAGCTGAAAAATAAACAGAGGGAGGAAGAGAATCCTCAAACTGTCATGATGCACGTTCACAGAGCATTCATACGTCTCCTCTTCTTGCCTGACTTCTGTCCTTCAAAATAAGAGCATGCTGTAAAACTAACTACACCATAAAACTTTAGTCAGAGCCCAGGCTCAGAGACAGGAGTCGCTAACAGAGTCCTTTCAGCACCAACAACTATATCCAGGTAGTTGATATATGGAAATGAAAGTTAGATGAAGCCATCCACAGCTTTAGTTCATGTTTATTTCAAATTTTATTTGTTCTTCATGGTTGTAATTTTAGAAATCTATTGAAACACAACAAGTGAAGGTGTAATTATTTCTGTGAGTGTGAGAGCGCTGGCTCCGGGTGAAGGCGTTTTAGAGGAGAAGTTTCTGTCTCTGATGTGGATTGTTGTTGAGAGGATAGAAGAATGACAGTCTCCCGGCCGTGAGCCAAACCCAACCTTTCAATCTTTGCTCTGCAGGGACTGACCACTCCACTCTGCCAGCCAAGAGCTGAACGCCGAATGCTGCAGTCACCTTGACAGGAGCTGACCTCTGCAATTATAATCCCTATTTTCTGATGTATTGCTGCTCTTTTTTTCCACCTTATTTCACACTGAAGAGTGGAAAGTTAAAAAAAAAGTTAGCCAGCTTTAACAAGTTTCTGCAGCAGGCCCCGCTCCTGTTCCCATCTCTGCTCCGCTCACATCCTGAGCTTTATAATAAGCCCTCTCTCTCTCTCCCGCTCCTGCCTTTGTACTCGTGTAACCCCTATCCAAAGCTCTTCTTCTGGCCGTATACCTCCCTTCCCTGGTGGATCCGCACCCCCAGGCCCGTCCTCTCTGGGCCCAGCCCGCCGCCGCAGACTCCTGCCTACAGTAGCCTGTCCGCCCTGTGCCCCGGCTGTCAGCTTTCCAGGCAGGCTGCGTTGACAAGGGGAGGCCACTAGGGCTGTCTGTCATGGGGTTATTCTCGGGGCGGAGACGGTTCAGCTGATTCGCTGACACCGGCTGGCGTGTGCGGGGGCTGGAAGGGCGGGCATTTGGCGGGGATATACAAAGTGTGTGTATGTGTGTGTACGTGTGAGCGTTTGGCGGGGAGCTACCAGGGGTTAGCCTTGCCAGATGACAGGTATGAGGGAGGCGGGGAGAGAGACTCAGGAGGTAAGAGGAAAGAAACACAAGGCCGGACGCATCACACACACCTAAACACACACACACACACACACAGCTGAAGGACAACGAGGGTCCCAGACCTCAGCTACACAGCTGGAAATAAAGAGCCTCAGGGGAGAAGTGTTTTAATCACAGAGGAAAGAAAACACTAGACAAAGTGTGAAACAACAGCAGGAAGAGTTCGACTCTCACAAACTTTGTCTTGAGTCAGGACGTCACCTGTCACCTGTCCCTCAGGTGTCTCTTGATTCTAAAGCTGCAACTAACAATTAATTTGTGTCTGCATCTTGTTTAGACTCTGTTTTAACTCAGTGGTTAAAGCGTTTACACTTGAGTTCAACCGAATGAGCTCCATCACTAAAATGTCTTGTTGCACTTTTTTACAGGCATGAGATGCAGTTACATGATTTTTCTGTTCAGTTCTCACCTGTTTTCTGAGTCTCATCTCACAAAGAGCTGTTTATCTTTCTACCTGGGAACCTATGTTCAGGCAGGCAGAGTAGTGAGTTTTGTATATCTGCCCATTTCCACAATTAAAAAGTATAAAAATGAAAATAAAAGAAAATAAGAGAGAGATTAAAGTTTTTTTTCTCTTACCATATTGAGTCAGAACATAAAGATACAAAGTCAAATTTATGAGATAAGAAATGAAAATTGCAACTTCTTATCTCATTTTTTTTCTCATGATTTCACTTTTTATTTCCATTTTAACTTAATTATCGCAGCAGAATTCTTTATGTCAAAATATCCACCTTTAATCGTATAAACTAATCCTGTAAATTTGACTTTTTACGCATAATTTTGACTCTTTGTCTAAATGTTTTGACTTAGATATCTCAAAACTATGACTTGACCACAAAAATTCCACTTTTAATCTCATAACTTTGACTTTTTTTATCTAATAGTTCAACCTTTTTTTCTCAAAATTTAACTCAATTATCTCAGAATTTCAACTTTTCATCTCAAAATTTTGACATCACAATCTCACAAACTTGATTTTTTTTTATCACAACTTCCACTTGATACCTCATTATTTAACTCTTTCTTCATCATCTCATACTTTCCAATTTTTATCTCAACATTTTGACTTAAATATCTCTAAACTATGACTTTACCACAAAAATTTCACTTTTAATCTCATAATTTTGCCCTTTTTGTCTAATAGTTCAACCTTTTTTCTCAAAATTTAACTCAATAATCTCAGAATTTCAACTTTTTATCTCAAAATTTTGACCTGATAATCTCAAAAACTTGATTTTCATTATCTCAACTTCCGCTTGATATCTCATTATTAGACTTTTATCTCATTATATGACTTTTTCCTCACTATTTGACCTCATTTTCTCAAAATTTTTACTTTTTATCTCAACATTTCGACTTCATTTCTCAAATATTTATTTCTTGAATGTCTCATAATTGTGGCTTTTTAAAGCTAAATTTCCACTTTTTATCTCACAATTCTGACTTTTCTCTCAAAATTTTGACTTTGTCTCATAATATGATTTTTTTTTCTCATATCAACTTTTGTATCAAAATTTTGACTTTATATAGCAAAACAAAACATCTGGAGAAAAGCCAAGTTTTCACAATTATATATGTTTTTGCTCCAGTTTTCATCTTTTCTGCCTGGTTCTGTGCTCAGTTTGTTTCTGTCCTGGTGAAGAAGAAACCATCAGCTGTGGTTCTTGTGTCCAGTCTTAATCGGTGATATCACAGTCACGTTAAACGTCTGTGTGTGTGTGTGTGTGTGTGTGTGTGTGTGTGTGTGTGTGTGTGTGTGTTCTGCTTCTTTAGGAACCTGATGCTTCCTGTCAGATCTTTCTCTCTTTGTTTGTACCAATCGTCAGGATCCTAAACTGTTACTGAGGCTCTGATTGACTGTGCAGAAAGTTTCATGTTAATCTAAACATACATGTAGAAAACGACTGATGAAGCGAGCTGTGGATAATCTCTTCATCTCCATCAGAAGGTCTCAGCGACATGCCGCTGCTGACTTTGGCTGGCGGTGGCGACGGCGCCGAGGCGGCCCGGTTCCACTCATGTGCTGCCAGCACGGCGAGCCTTAAACAAACAGGGTCAGCTCACAAAGACAAAAGAGGGACATGGATCCTCTGGAATCTCTGTCCCGTCTGCAGACGCATAAATCTGTCAGGCTGACCGCGTCTCGTCTTCCAAACCAAAGAGGAACATGTGTCAGACTTTTACCCAATCCACTTTATTTATACACTGTTAGAAACTTCCCTGTTAAATTACAGTAAACTACTGGCAGCTAGAGTTGCCAGTAGCTTGTATCACCTGCATGATTCCCCCCAGCTCAGCATTGTCTTATGTCCACCCTGCCCTCCTCACTCATGGTGACAAGGTTTGATAAGGGATTAGGTTCAATTCAATTATATCTACTCATTTTTTCATTGCTTTTTACACATTGTCTCTATAGCCCCTCCTGTTCTTACAGAACTCAATATACTGCAGGTGGTGCCTCTTCAAGTGCTCCGTCCAGTTTGGTGCTTTCAGGTTAAGAGTCAGTATGAAAACTAATTCTTTGTCTTCTTGTCATTGTTTCCTTGAGCTCATATTAAAACACTGTTGTTCAGGCGTAGTATTTTAAAATTGTGTTTAATTTTTAATTTTGCTCAGATGAATAGCATTGAACGGACGCAAGAACAAGTCTTTAAAGTTAACTGAAAAAGAAAATAAATACTGTATTATACCGTAAGATTACGGTATTTGCTGTATAAAATAATGAAAAACAACAATACTGCTTTGTACCTTAAGATTTTACAGAAGTTTGCTGTTAAGACATTTGAATTTACAGTATTCAACTGTATACATGGAAAACGGTACACTACTGTTCAAAATACCCTGTATTTTGACAGCAATTTGTTACAGTGTAGAGCACAAACTTTAAACTTTTAACTGTAAAATAACGGTATCTTACTGGTGAAACTTCTGCCAGTAATTGACTGTAATTTTACAGTGTCTGACTGTACAGAAAGTGATTGTCATTGAATTTATAGTACGTAAAGTGGATGTAAAGTGTTTAAATGATTTGTGATGGTTTCTTATATAAGTTCACATGTACATACATAGAATACAATACGTTCACTTTGGCAGGCAAAGCACACATTTCATTTGATTGTGTTCATTTTGGAGCATGTGGTGGCGAAGAGAGAGAGAGAGGAGGGGGTATTCTTTGGAAATACAGGAACTTATTTTTGTCCAAATGTGCAGCAAGTTACTGTAGATGCAATGTTTACATTGAAGCACATTGTCTGCAATATTCTGTGAATAACCTCCCAGCTGTTTAGCAGAGCTTCAGCTCACAAGTTTTACCCAGAATGCCTTTGTTAACTGCATCCTAACAATTATTGCAGCCTTGAGTAAGGAGGTAAAAAGTAGTGATCCTTAAACACTAAACCGCTGTAATTACGGTTATTTGACTGTACCTGAACCTGTACAGTTCCTGTCAAGAATCGATAAAAATGGTTCAATCCATTTTCGTCATTATCGTTTATTCTTCTCATCGATTCTTTACATTACGCCAGAGCGCCAGTGAACTCCTCACTCAAAGTGCTGAAGAGATAAAACTTTAACAGAAGTAGAAAATGACTGTCATACATGTGCGTGAAATCCCTAAATGCTTTGACATTCTTAGAAACTTCTTCTCCTATATACACGTATTTAAAAAAGCAATTACCCAGAGACTCTGAGTCTCCATAACATCGTCTGCTCTTACCTTAGACCTCAATTATCATCCTGAGAGTTTCTAAAGCTTGCATTAGATAAATGGCAATTGACTCCTTTCTGTTTCCTATAATAGAAGCCGCATCCTGACACTGCAAATGAGATGGAGTTCAGACATTAGTATTCTGTTAATTTGACCCAAGGCGCCTCTATGCAATCAGATCTGAAGCCAAAGCACTTAGCCTATGCTAAGGATTAATGACGGCCATCTAAAACAATTTGGGAGCCAATCAGTTGAACTGAGGAGGGTAAATCTAATATGATAATTTATCTGCATCAACGCGACTCGCCTGGCAGGGAGGAGTATGCTAATTGCGCGACCCTTACCTAGTGACTGGATGCACACAGCTGGGTGCGCTGGCTCTGGCTTTGCTATTAGGGGAACTTTGAGGGACTTTGGAGTTTGCTGAAGCGCGTTCTCCTTGGAGGGTGATGGGAAGTGAACCCCGCCGCTTCACACTGAGCGCAGCCCTGCTCCCCTCAACCCCTCCGTTTCAATTTCCATAATGCGCCCGCCTCCAATGACATGACAGCACGGCGCAAATAAGTGTCTATATTGGTATCAGATGGAGATGTGGAGGATAGCGCTTTTAATATGGTTGGAAGGCCTCCCCAAGGGAGCGCTTTCGCCACTGCAGAACATCAGTTACACAGTTACGACAACAGTCTCTTAATTGATTCGTTTAATTAGCCGGAGATGGAGCTAGTGCTACAGCCTGTCATCCCGTATCAGAGGGGGTCTGAACAGCAGCCTGAACGGCCAAACCTCTTACCCCGCACCAGCCAGACTTCCATTAAAGAGTAATTATATGGAAATGAAAACTACATAAAAGCTCTTCTCAAGTTGACCACTGAAACAATTCTCTCTTTCCACGCCGCCTCCTTCTTTTCTGGTTTTATACTTCTCTCAGACACGTTTGAAATCTTTGCAGGCGATTAACGAGCGCTTGTGATGGAGAGGTAACTCAGAGAGTGGATGCTCGTCTTTGTGTGGGACAGAGAGAGAGCACTTGGGTGAGTTGGGGGTTGAAAGGAGATTGTGGGGGGGGGGGCTGTGTAAGAGTTTCTATTTAAACTGATGCCTCTCAACAAAAACAGCCACCCCTCCAAATCCTGCACCCCCTCCCCGCCCCCTCCTTTCTCCTGGTTGTTTACCACAGGCCCACGTCTTGGTATGAAGTTGGAGCTAAGAGCAGGGGAGTGATTACAACTTCCTTCAGAGTGAATGGTGCAGATGTCGGCCTGGCCTCACTGAAGCAGAACAATAACCTCAAAGGCGTCGGGACACAATGGGCCTTTCTCCTCTGCCGGAGATGTCTCTCTATAGCAGCTTGCAGCGCGGGGATGCTAAGCAGGTGGCACACAGAGAGACAGAGACGGCCCCCGCTCCCTTTCAAGTCCCCCCCCCAACCGCCTACCCCACCCTCGGCTGGAGAGCGTCAGCGGGTACACGGTGTGTGTGGAGGAGTCGCCCAGGATTGCTTCTGTGGTCAGTCTGGGCATTAGCGTCTGGAGGTGTCATTTAGCCGCGGATTAGCCCGTTCACTGGGGATTTTCCCTCCATTGATGGCGTCTGAGAGAAGCCGGGATTGATGCTCGCTGGCGTCTTTCTCTCTGATCCTTCACGGTTTCGGCCAAAGATTGAGAACTCTTTTGGGCTCGTGTGAGGAAGTTACAGAGCCCCCCCTAAAGTCTAGAGCAGTGGTTCCCAACCTTTTCCAATTCAGGGCCCACTTTTAAGTTTCAAAAAATTTTCGCAGCCCTACTCTGACTATATAATTATGGGGGCTGTATAGCGCCTTGTTAGCGCTTGATTTGTAACAAAGACCCAAAATGTAAGAAAAAAAAATGTAATAAAACCCGAAATGTGATAACTGGTCAATGATGTAACAGATGCTGAGCCCTCTTCCATTTTCAGTAAACGGGTGCTATATTGTTGAACAATTTACAACCCAGTCACTAATATCAGAACCCTATATGTTATAAACAAATTAGTTTAAAGTCCCAAAACAATTTAAACCCCAGTACAATGTACAACCCGTTTAACTTTCCCTCTTCAAGGACTTTTCTTATATACAAACGTTTGAACATGTTGAATATCCTTACAAATGTAACCAAGTTTTAATAGTTAAACATTATTCTGTACATTTGTATCTTTATATAACTACCCTTCATTAAAATTCAGACTATTTTGAAAATGATTTGGCGGACCACTTGCAATATCTCCACGGCCCACCAGGGGGCCACGGACCACAGGTTGGGAATCACTGGTCTAGAGTTTCAGCTTTTCTAACATGAATGCTCCTAAAACTCATGAATGCAACAGTTTTATAGAAGCAGATGTTAAAACCATCATTATTTCTCATTTAATTCAATTCAATTTATTTGATTAGCATTTAAAGACCACGCACAACAAATATATCATAGATCCAAATATCACATAATGGTTGGAGCTAAATAAAGGGTGTAGGCGGAAGCTTATGCTTATTTTGCCGACCTGTTTTGCAAAAAATAAAATAAAATAAAACTAGTAAATAAATGTAGAAATAACTTAATTACATGGTCTGAGTAACACCATAAGTTTTCTTAATGGAGAAAAGATATACATTTTCAAAAACATATTATAGTCGTAAAAATAATCCAATGAAATCCTTAACAATATTACAACCAAACACAACCCAAGTTCCAATATTTTGTTGTTGTTTTCTTCACATTTGATTTACATATTTTCTTATTACTTTGGTTTTAAACATGTTTTTTCAACGAAAGAAACAGCGGCAACACTTTACTTTCGGAATCCCTTAATAAACATTGCTTAAGCATTATTTGGCATTTAATAGTATTATCTAACTAACATATAAGTTAATGCATTAATAAACAGATAATTAATGTCCACTGCTCGGAGTTAAATAATACATTATTAAGCATTAATAAAAGTTACATATTGTTATTAGTTATCCTTATGTAAAATAATAGTTAATGCCTTGTTTGGCATTTAATTAGGTAACACTTTAGATCAGGGAACACATATTCACCATTAACTAGGTGCTTATTAACATGCATATAAGTCGCTAAT
Organism: Thalassoma bifasciatum; assembly: GCA_008086565.1. Classification (NCBI taxonomy): domain Eukaryota; kingdom Metazoa; phylum Chordata; class Actinopteri; order Labriformes; family Labridae; genus Thalassoma; species Thalassoma bifasciatum. The sequence goes on from RPOG01005889.1 coordinate 21,414, forward strand.
TAGTATTTATTAAGCATGCATTAACCCCTTATTCTACCCTTTATTGCACCATGAATTCAGACTTTTCCATATATTAACTCCTAATTATTACTTATTGACTACAAATTTATGAATATGTGTTCCCTGATCTAAAGTGTTACCTTTAATTTAGTGCTGGGAAATTAATCACAAATTAGATTAAATCACAGTCTGTCCTGTTGCAATATTCCAATGGCAGTGTAATATTTCTATAACCTGAAATGTTATAGAAAAAGTCTAAGTGGTAAAAAGAGGCAAAAACAGCAAAGAACTTAGAACTGAGTTAGGGGTAGTAAAAATTGCCATAAAAGCAACAAAAATAGGCTTTTAAATTGGGATAATACCTGGAAATACTCAAAAGTAGTAATAAAAGGTCCAAAAGTGGCAGAAAAAAGGGTGAAATGTGGCTTAAATGGCCAAAAAGCAACAATAATTAAAAAGATGATTTTGGAGGAAACTTTTAAAAAATCAGAAAGTAGGAAAATTGGTGAAAAAAGTGAAATGTGGTAAAAAAAAATGGCATAAGTTAACAATCATGGCAAGAATGTTGGGATTAAACTTGGAAAATAGTCAGTGTGTTGCAAAAAACTGTCCAAAAGCGGCAAAAAAAAGAGTGATAAGAGTCAAAAATGGGCAAAACCAACAAAAATTTGGAATGAACTTAGAAAATAGTGAGATGGTTTCAAAAAATGTTCCAAAAGTGTAAAAAAAATTAGGTAAAGTGGTTAAAATGTGTAAAAATCAGTCCCAGTTGTAGTGGTAGTGGGTTGCTGTTGTTGTGCTGTAATTAATGAAACTGTTCATGTTCTATAATGAGTTTGTTTAAAAACAGAGAAGATGGGAAACTAGAAATAATAGTGCAAACAGCATTATTTCAGCAGCATATGACTGTTCATGTACACACATTGTTTTTGTGCGTGTGTGTTTGTGTGCAGTTTTCTGTTTTAGCTTCTTTTTTGTTTGTTTGTTTTTGGATTCAATAATAAGACTTCTTCACAAAATAGGCCTACTAGTGTCCTGGTGTCAAACGTAGTGGGATGGTTGTTAAAAACTGAGCTGCCGCTGACCTGGATGGTGTAATTATCAGAAAATAATGCGTCCAAAAGTTGCTGACTGCAGCTTTAATCCAAAGTCGTTAGAATGAGAAAGCGTAAAGATGGCTGCTGTGGGAGTTCTAGTATTTACAGGATTATTAACGTGTGTTTATGAAGCTCAGAGCAATGATAGATTTTAACCTTTACAAACTCTTAGGTGTGTTTTTTTGATATCAGACATTTACTTGACGTGTGCTGGTGTTTGACACACGTGTGACACATGTATGATGTCCTGTGCTTTTTTCGGCCTCCGTCTTCGCCGTGTTTACCCCACGACGTGTTTGTGTGCAGAAATGGAAGCACCCTGCTCTTATGGATTTGCAGATTTAATTATGACAGCGTGAGCGTCCCACCGTGTGTTTACCACAAAGAGTCCCTCTCTACGGAGCTGAATAATTTGCTCTCCACTCCCCCGACTGCGCGGCATTACCGCGGCGTTCCCGGGCCCAGTGGAGAGCGCTGGGGACCAAATGAAGAAGAGTCACCTGGCGTCTCCTTCCAAGGTCTCTCAGAGTTAACATGTAATGAATAAATTAATATCTAATGAAGCGGAGGGCCGCGATTACACTCACCCTGCACTCATGCCATCAGAGAAGATGGAGGCTGAAGACGCTAAATACGGCGCTGGATGCTGTGAATTGACAAACAACATCAAAAGGCAGACGGAGTGGTGCTAAATACTCCGTGCGCTCTCCTGCAGGGCTCATTTGAGCAGAAGTTAATGTCTTCTGTACTTTTCCTCTCTTGTCTTATTTTTATTTTCATCTGCTGAGGTTGAAGCTGGAGCGGCACTTTCATCACAGTGTGGGCTGATTAAAGATTTCTGACTCTTTCTCTAAAGTAACGCTCCTGAAGCAGCAGAGAACAGGGAGCGTCTTTCACTTTTTCTTGCTTGTGTTTTGATTTTCAGACAGCGAGGAGCCACGTTGTAATATGGGTGATCCTGAGGCCTGTTTTCATCATTTCCATATTTCCACCAATTACTTCCTCTCTCTCTGTTTTTTTTTCCTCCAATTACAAACTATTACTGACCCCCTCGGCGCTCCGTGTGTCCCTAGCATGTGTACAGTGTGGTGTCTGCTGTATGACAGTGGCCAAACAATGTGCCTCCACATTTACCTTTCTTTTATCTTTTGTCATTGAGGGATTTAATGCGTCATTGGCACACGTGCGAGCTGAGTCCTGCTGGGCCGTCGCTAATGTCGAGGCCCCCTCGTGCGAGTACATTATCTCTGAGCCGTCCTATTATTCTGGAACAGTATTGACTTCTAATGTGCGGTAGATGTGCAGGGGCCTATAGATTGCAGTAATACTTCGGTTGATTGTTAGGTAATAAGGGTAGAAAACAGTAATGACAAGCGTTAAGGGGTAATCACCCTCTCGAGAACAAATCGAGAGAAGTAAATCTACTACGATTTAATGGCAGGCGACTGTGTCTGACACAAACAAATTTCGGACACTCAGTGTGTGAAAGAATAATGCATCTTTAATATTATCATGTTTTCTTCAACCGTCTCATGAAAAATCACTAAATGATGCATAAAAACAGGGAAAACAGTGATGAAGAAGTGATAAATCATGATTCATTATTTTGATTTATGAAGAAAGTCTGAGACGTATTTAATGCAGCAGGTTTAACTCCACTTAAAATGGTTATTAAAGCAGCAGATATTAATTATGAAGTCTCTTTTCCTCATGTTTATTTGACTAATTCTTTTTAAAACATGTCTTATTTAGTCTCTGTCTTGTTTCCATGTCAACTCTTGTGTTAAAAACGTAAGCTAAAATTGGAAACACATGCTAAAGGGCTGAAACAGGAGCTAAAGGCTTAACATAGAGCAAACAGCTGGAAATAAAGCTAGAGGTTAAGAATAGAGCTATAGGCTTAAACACAAGCTAGAGGCTAAAAAACCATGTTTAAGACAAAAGCTTGCAGCTAAAACACGTTTTTAAGGTTAAAACACAGGTTAATGGTGAAAACCCAGGAGCTAAAGGCTAAAACAGGAGGTAACGGCTAAAACAGGTGCTAAAGGCTAAAACATACGCTAAAGGCTAAAACAGGAGCTCAAGGCTAAGGAGCTAAAAGCTTAAACATGCGCTAAAGGCTAAAACAGGAGCTACAGGCTGGAAATAAAGCTAGAGCCTTAAAATAGAGCTATAGGCTTAAACACATGCTCGAGGCTTAAAAAACATGCTTAAGCCACAAGCTTGCAGCTAAAACACATTTTTAAAGTTAAAACAGGAGCTAAAGGTGAAAACAGGAGCTGAAGGCTAAAACAGGAGCTAAAGGCTAAAACATGAACTAAAGGCTAAAACAGTCTCTAATGTGTTTGTGCTAATGTTGATTCCTGTCCACATGCAGCAGTTATTCTGCAGTGATCTGTTCAAACCTGAGAGTCTATCAATAAAATGAAGAGCCAGGTTACGTTTGCTCTGCTTGGTGAGGTTGGAGTTGGTAGATGAGACCTGGTAGGACACAACCAGGATTCACTTACGTTACAGACATGTATCAGAGCACCAAGCTGTGAGGAGCTAAGATAAATGTAGACGGTTTCCAATCAACAGCGTAACTGTTGATCAATACAAATTTGACAGTTTTCATTTCAAATACTTTTTATGGTGCAAGTTGAATCTCTGTTTCTCATGAAAAGATTCTGTCCTCAAAATTCAAAAAGGCCCACATGGATTATTTTCTCAGAGATAAATAAACTCATTTTTTTACTCCTGGACGTTTGCTCGCACAGATTAAGATCATGATGGAGGATGATTGTCAGCTCTTCGTTTCAAACAATGGAGAAAACCTGTATTGTTGTAACTGAGTGGAAGTGGCAAAGGGAAACTAATCAAACCGACCAATCAGAGCGTGAGTGAAATGTAAACTATAACGCTGCCAGAGGTGAGACGCATCAACTTTACCCTGAATCCAGATATTTATAACTTTAGCCAACGCTCGGGCTCAACTTTGATCCAGTGCCTGTTCACGGACGCCATCAGTGCTGATCTGCACGTTCACGTTCACACAGCTGCTCGTAGGAAATACCAGAGCTTTCTCTGGTCATAGTGCACCAGACAACAAACGAGGAGAATAAAGAAAGAAGGGAGAGCAGCTCGAGGTCACGGCAACCACAGCTTTATAGTTAAATGTCTTTAAAATACCTGAAATATCTGCAAAACTAAGGAAAACAAGCCCAAACATCAAGAGTGAACGAACACACTGTGCTGATGTTAGGATAAAACAAATAATTAATGACAGAAAATGAAAGAAAAACTTGATAAAACTGTAATTTTCTCTCTTTAATTCCAGTTTTTCTTCTTTAACAAATAACAAATCCTCATTCTTCTATTTCTGATCATCCAGGACATACTAAATTAACTCCTTTCACAGGATATCAGATTGCATATCACAGTGTCGATGATGTATTTCTGAGCCTCTGAAATGTGCCTGTAATAAGTCTGATAGGGCTGTGATGTGACACCGTTTGCTGCACACTTATTCCACAGACACAAGCCTCAGACGACGCTTTGGAAGTGCAATTAGATTCCCTGATATCGAGTGTTAAAAAGAGNGCTGGGCCGTCGCTAATGTCGAGGCCCCCTCGTGCGAGTACATTATCTCTGAGCCGTCCTATTATTCTGGAACAGTATTGACTTCTAATGTGCCCATCTACACGTCCCCGGATATCTAACGTCATTATGAAGCCAACTAACAATCCATTATTCCCATCTTTTGTCATTACTGTTCGCAATTCCCCATTAGTGGGAGAGCTCTTGTTTAGCTCTCTTCATTTAGATGATGCTAAATTACCGTCCGCTGACACAGACTGTGTTTGTTTAAAGCCTGTGAGTCACACACTTTCTTCAATGCATCTTTAATATTATCATGTTTTCTTCAACCGTCTCATATAAAATCACCAAATGATGCATAAAAACAGGGAAAACAGTGATGAAGAAGTGATAAATCATGATCCATTATTTTGATTTATGAATAAAGACTATGAAGTATTTAAGGCAGCAGGTTTAACTCTCCGTTAAAGTGGTTATTAAAGCAGCAGATATTAATTATGAAGTCTCTTTTCCTGTTTGTCATTAAAGACTAATTCTTTTTAAAACAGGTCTTATTTAGTCTCTGTCTTGTTTCCATGTCAACTCTTGTGTTAAAAACATAGGCTAAAATTGGAAACATGCTAAAGGGCTGAAACAGGAGCTAAAGGCTTAACATAGAGCAAACAGCTGGAAATAAAGCTAGAGGCTAAAAAAAACCATGTTTAAGACACAAGCTTGCAGCTAAAACACGTTTTTAAGGTTAAAACACAAGCTAAAGGAGAAAATGCACGCTAAAGGCTAAAGAGCTAAAGGCTAAAACAGGAGCTAAAGGCTAAAACTGGAGCTAAAGGCTAAAACAGGAGCTGAAGGCTAAAACAGGGGCTAAAGACTAAAACAGGAGCTAAAGGCTAAAACAGTCTCTAATGTGTTTGTGCTATACAACTAAGGACAGGTGTACGTCGTCAATAAGACGTCACTAGACAAGTTTGGACTCTCAGATAGTTATTTTACTTCTCGGTCCAATGCAAACGAGACGAACCACTCCAACCTCAACCATCTACTCTGGACCATCCTGTGTTGCAGGATTCACTAACGTTACAGACACGTATCAGAGCACCGAGCTGTGAGGAGCTAAGATAAATGTAGACGGCTTCAAACAACAGCGTAACTGTTGATCAATACAAATTTGACAGTTTTCATTCCAAATACTTTTTATGGTGCAAGTTGAGTCTCTGTTTCTCATGAAAAGATTCTGTCCTCAAAATTCAAAAAGGCCCGCATGTATTATTTTCTCAGAGATAAATAAACTCATTTTTTTACTCCTGGACGTTTGCTCGCACTGATTAAGATCATGATGGAGGATGATTGTCAGCTCTTCGTTTCAAACAATGGAGAAAACCTGTATTATTGTAACTGAGTGGAAGTGGCAAAGGGAAACTAATCAAACCGACCAATCAGAGCGTGAGTGAAATGTAAACTATAACGCTGCCAGAGGTGAGATGCATCAACTTTACCCTGAATCCAGATATTTATAACTTTAGCCAACGCTCGGGCTCAACTTTGATCCAGTGCCTGTTCACGGACGCCATCAGTGCTGATCTGCACGTTCACGTTCACAGAGCTGCTCGTAGGAAATACCAGAGCTTTCTCTGGTCATAGTGCACCAGACAACAAACGAGGAGAATAAAGAAAGAAGGGAGAGCAGCTCGAGGTCACAGCAACCACAGCTTTATAGTTAAATGTCTTTAAAATACCTGAAATATCTGCAAAACTAAGGAAAACAAGCCCAAACATCAAGAGTGAACGAACACACTGTGCTGATGTTAGAATAAAACAAATAATTAATGACAGAAAATGAAAGAAAAACTTGGTAAAACTGTAATTTTCTCTCTTTAATTCCAGTTTTTCTTCTTTAACAAATAACAAATCCTCATTCTTCTATTTCTGATCATCCAGGACATACTAAATTAACTCCTTTCACAGGATATCAGATTGCATATCACAGTGTCGATGATGTATTTCTGAGCCTCTGAAATGTGCCTGTAATAAGTCTGATAGGGCTGTGATGTG
>RPOG01005890.1:0-28129 GCA_008086565.1 Thalassoma bifasciatum
CACACGCACGTCGTCACAAACACACACTCCCTTCTTCTTCTCCTGCCGCAGGTTTCGGCGCGGCGGCGTCACATTCTGCACGCCGACGCTGCAGCTCGCGACAAAGTGAGACAAGAAAACTTAACAGGGATTTTCTTGTTCGTACCTGAGCTCGGTGTAAACGCTGCAGCAGGCCCATAACACACACACACACACACACACGTCGTCACAAACACACACACACACACACGCGCACACACACTGAAACACCCACATACACACTGATAGCGTCAGAAGAACACCAAACATGCCGCCTGCTTTCATCATAGGTCAAGAAAGGGAGATGGAGAGCGAATGAGAGAGAGAGGTGCCACGTCCACACACACACACACACACACACACACACACACACACACTCACACACACACAACTTTTGTGTTGTCCTTGCATGTTTGTTTAGAGTCATTATGAGGACATGAGGATGAAATTGAGGTTGGAGATTCTTTCGGTTTTCCTCATCAGACTTAATTCTAACTCGTGTTGTTGCAGATTCAAAATTTCCCTTATTTATGGTTTTTATTTTAATGTTTGATTTTAATACAAGATCAACATACTCATTCGCCAAAATACTTTATAAAATTGGCAGGACGTAGACTCAGCTCTGTGATTTTCATATATCTGAGAAAAACTCTCCTCTAGGCTTGAGTAAAAACACAACTCTTTTCTGCATTTTATCCTTTTGATTACTTTATTTGTCAAATGACAAAGATGATATTGAGTGTCGGATTGTGCATCTGATCTTTTAAAGTAAACTACAAAAAATGTTCATACTATTTTTAGAAAGTGAATTTCCTGTTTCCTGTTTTAATAGCTAGAGAAAATTTGTTGAGTGTTACACAAAATCTTACTCAGTGGGCTTGTGTTTTATCAGCTCGTGATTACAGACCAACTTCTCCTCTGCTGTGACTTTTTTTTTTTCATATTAGATTTGTTGACCGATGGAGCCTGTGAGTCTGCAGCAGATTTATCCACATTCCTGCAGGAGGACAGAAGATCCTCTGATATCATCAAAAGCAACACACACTCACAGACACACATGGACGGTGGTTTTATAAAAACATGAAGATTTAAAGCTTTTACATTTTAGAAAAGTACAGTCATGTTCTTCTGTAAACTTGGATATAATTAGGAGCCTTTATTTTACCATGCTGTGTTCATGAGAAGTTTGAATAAAACATTCAGCTAATGTGCTGTATTATCTTATTTTGTAATGTTATAAACTGACTTCAAAGGGCCTGCGGCGTAAGCTAGGTAGGCTTGTTGTTTTGAATCAAAGGAAGTCAATGATTTTCCAAAGACAGCTTCATTCTTAACCCTCTGATGCATGAATTATGAAAGTCAGTGTCAGGATTTTTTCCTTGAGTGTTATTACTTGTCTTAAGGCATGAAAAAAAGTTAACCTTTTTTTTTCTTCCCCAAATATTTGTAATTGAGTATTCAACATAAAGCAGTGTGAACTTAATATAAAGATGACTTTTTTTTTCTTTTTTCTTGGGTAATTTCATGAATAATCTTTTTGTATGTTTTGCAAAACTTTTTAACTCTCTTTCATCCATTTTAACACTGATTAATTTATAGTTTATAAGCTTTTTCACCTTCAAATCTTTGTCTATAACATGTTCAAAAATATATATGTTTGGGAAAAAAAATAAAAATATATTTTTCCAGGCCCTAAGAAGAATAAAAATATCCTGACACAGGCTAATATGAATTTCTACCACATCAATTATTGAATTCAGGAGTAAATAACGTCTATGAAGTGTCATTTTCACCCCCATAGCTAAACACCTGTAAGCTAAATGCCGAAGTATAGAGCCATAGTATAGAGAGCGAACAATGACCTACTTGAGTGTGGTAGATACATGAGCACCTTTTTTTAAGGTTTGGAAACATGGTCATGTCATTGTAGTTCAATAAAATCTTTCCTTCAGTTGCTGTTTTTAAATATGAGACAAACTAAGGACAGCTAATTTTGGTAGCTAACATGCTAGTTTGCTAAAATGAAGACTATTCAGTGGTATCCTCAGACTGAACACAAACTTGAGGGTCTCTTGCTCTCTAAAGTTATTTAAGGTGAGACCCGAGAAGACCCAGACCTAATCCATGCGGATCATCATCAGGAATAAGACTGGGATCAGGAGGTTCAGGACTATAGGACGTTCAGATCCTAAAACAGAGACATGGAGACGCTGCATCCTGAGCCCCAGAGCTGATGCTGAGACTAACAGTAATGAAGATCACAGAAGAAGAAGCAGAACGAAAGAATAATCCTCTGTGGTTATTAAACATGAGGGGGTGCAGGCACAATGAGACAGATAATCCAGATACTGCACAAATAGCTGAAATTAGAGTGAGTGTCTAAGAGGGAATGATTAATTTTGCTTCCATTTTCAACATTTGCTGCTAAAAATTTTATGTTAGTGGAGCTACATGGTGGTCTGATCCAACAAGTTATCAGACTAAACAATGTAACTGTTGATTTTTTGGGATCAAAATAAACATTTATTTATTGATTGAAATGTTGGAAATTTTTATCAGTTGCTTTAAATTTCAGGGAGTTAAAATAGTCACTGATCTGTGAACTACACCTCTTGTTTTGATTTTTTTTCTTTGTCAAATCTAGCTAAAGTGAACTTATATTGGCTCATAGTGAAGTTTCCTCATATTAGTTAAAATACAAGTTGGCTTACATTAGCACTATTTAAGTTAGCTTACATTGCCTGAATTAATCTGAGATGAATACCAATCAGTTGAATCTATTGAATCTGTTTTGATTTTAAGAAAATGTTGATGCTAGTTTACATGTCTTAAGATGTTTGACGTATTTGTGTACATTTTATTATTCGCTTTCTTTTCAATATTTATGAAGTTTTTGTAATTTCTAGCAAATTAATCACAAATTCAATGTTGTTAACCTTAGTAGCTTGCTGGGTGAAAGTTATAATTTTATCCCTGAGTGTTCAACAGTTTGCCAGCTTGCTAACTGAAAACCAGCAAGCTCTTTCCAGCTGTGTTACAGAAAAGAAACATCTATTTAAAAAAAAAAAAAAAAAGTCATCCAATCAGGACTATTTCTGTCAACAACCTGAATTCAAGAAGTTTTTTTTTTGTGTGGTTTGGTCCCCCCCTGCTTCATGCGTATGTGGAACGTTCAAAGATTGTCATTTCTCTATAAGTCTCTTTTTTATTCATATATATTTTCTTCCTAAACACTGTGTCAAAAGTTATCCAAAAATGAGTCTTGCATAAACTGGTCTTTGGCTTGGACTCAGTGTTGTTGCTGTGGAAGCAACACATCATAAACCCTCACTGGACACAAACCAAATTGTCATGGTAACAGCTGTGATGAATGACTGATGTCGTTTTCATGCTGAGAGATGAAAATAAAGTTTTTTATTTGAGGCTCGGCTGGAGGTTTCACTCAGTGGTCGGTGAGATGAAGAGTTGACATGTCGAACGAAAACATCAAGAACTTTATGATCCTCTCTGTATTTATGTACTCGTGTCCTGTCTGCTACAGGTGTTACCTCAGGCAACACACATTTAAAAATGGTTTGTAATCATTAGGAAATTGACAGCAGCCTGTAGAAAAGACGACAAACTGATCAGGCTGTTCAGCTCAGGTCTGAGAGCACCTCTCTTCTTTACCTGTCCTCTCTCTCTTTTAATCTCTTCATGATCAAACGTCAAACTTCAAAGAGCAGATGCCACACTGCATCAATGTCCCCTCTGTTCTGCAGGGGCCTCACCAGGGGCCCCACTGACCCAACAGCAACATAAACACACCCTATCTCATCTACCTGAGAGCGGGCGGGGCCCACAGGTGTGTCAGAGGACAGGTGAGGACAGAAACATCAAAGACATTCTACAGGCTGCAACAACAAAGAAGAAACAACCACAGATCAATGCAGAAGGACGCCAAAATTTCATAAAAGCCCCTGAATATACACAAATTTTCAAAGCTGAGGGAAACCCAAACTCTAGGTCTCTCAATCCAGAGACGTCTATGGGAAAATAATCCAACTTCACAGTTGATTTAATCCCTCACTGAACATTTTTCTATATTTATGGTCTCAATCCCTCATTTCAAGAATAGAGCGCAATGTTACTTTTTGTAAATCATACCTGCAGGAAGCTGCACATCACATGGTCTCCAAACATGGGCAGACTGGGCCGACTCTCTCTGTTCACGTGCACGGTGTAGATCGTCATGACAGTGGGCTCTGGCTCTGCATCATCTGTTACCAGGATGCTGATCCTGCTGTCGCCAAGCCCGACCGGGTAGTTCGCCATCCTGTAGAGGACATGACCATCAGGTACCAGAGCTGGGAGATTATGAAGGGGGAACTTCTGGGAAGTTCTGGTCTCACCTGGGTCCTCTGTGCTCGTCCAGGTGAACCTGACATGCTGGACTGACAGGCTCAGGTCGGATTCTTATGGTCACCGTGTCAAAGGTCACTTCAGCTCGATACTCCTTCACGTGGGGGCTGAAGGGTGGGGACAGAGTGAGGAGTGGGTCGGTGTAGATCTGTCTCAAGTGAGAGTCAATGCAGGCACCTGTGACACACAGAGACAAACATTTCAAACCATCAGAGCTGACATCAGTGTGCTGTCTTTCAAAATAAAAGCCATAAATGCCAGTTTTATCACACTGAGAAAAGCAGATTCTCACCTTCATCCTCTGAAGAAGACAAAGCTGACTCCTGATTGGTCGGGTCCTCTGACTCACCAGCTCTGTAGGAATCAAGGGAATATCATTAGTGACTAATTTGGTGATGACACAGATATTTAATGTTTACACAGTCACACACTGACCTGTTTTCATAGAACTGACTGATCCTGATTAGTAAATCTGAGACAGTAAGAGAAGAGGAAGTCGAAGAGACAGAGGAGGAGGAGATGTTGGGGTATAGCTGCAGAGAGAGGAAAAAGTCAGTGTCAAATGTTTTCAGGCTAAAATCAAATGTGTTTTTCTATTATCATTATTTTACCAGTTGAAAAGGTGAAGGTGTTTTCATCTGCTGCTGAAACTGGAGAAGAAGGATGAACTCTTCTTCTGATAAACAGATGCCGTGAGTCCCTTTGCAGCCACCGTACTGGGAGACAGACAGAGAAAGGGGTTCAGAACGTATTACTGGTCTTTTTTTACAACATGTTCATAAAAATATGTAACACCATTGTTCAGTCCAGTTAAATGTTGTTTCCTTACACTCAAAAGTTATCTTTGAAGTTTAAAATGAAACATCCAGACTAAGACTTTTGTAAAAGACTATACAACCTTCATGATTTAAAATTGAATAAATAAGTTAATATAAAAACCAAACACTGTCATCTTACCTGTTTCTGTGTCTCTGCCAACGAGTGCGTGTTTGCAGACAGCAGGAAGTGCAGTGTGTCCTCCAGGATCAGGTCTTTAGTGATCTGCCTTTCAAAGGTGTCGTCACTCAGAGCAGAAAACTGAATATCAACATCCACCTGAAAAAAACAAACAAAAAACAAACATGAAGGAGAAAGCTGACCTCTGCTGGATGTTTATTATCAGTACACACATTCAACATCAGCCATAGAGGGTAAAAACCAAGGAGGAGAGGGATTAGGGTATGAAAGAGAAGGAAATAAGAAGGAGGATGAGGTAAGGAAACAAGAAGGGAGGAAAAGTAAGAAGACAGGTGGAAAAAAAGGAAAAATAAAACAGATGACACATGGATGGAACATTCCAGGAAAACCTGAAAAGTTGCCAGAACAAATTAAATAATCAGTCTGTTGTTTTCTTAAACAGCAGCTCTGTGATCTGAGTGTTTCAGCTTCACTGATCAAAGATCAGCTCCAACACAAGGTCTGCTGTTCACAGCAGGTTCATGTTACGTTCACTAATAACACCTTCATCATCATCGTCATCATCATTATTAACATGATCAACCTTGTAAATTTGATCACAGAGAGCCTTTGAGATTGGTGATATTTCAAAATAAAAGCCCTCCATCTGCATCGTAGCTCTCTGTGTTTATGGTGATTAAAGTGATTAAAGTGATTAAAGTGATGAAGAGGAGTCACTGTGAGGACCACAGGTAAACTGGCTGGCTCTCAGGTACACAGCAACTCTCACTATGGATTAAAATCTAGACATATTCATTTACCTGGACGACAACAGGTGTGATGGAGCCACTGTACTGAAGAGTTAACGTCATCAGTTGGTAACACAATACACACCTGAAACACACAATCAGCAAAAGAATAGAAAACATAAAGATAAACTCATGGGGTTGAAATAGTCTTTGCAATTCAATCTGTCCATTAACTAAGAATAAACTGAAATTTTATTAAGTCTGAGCTTTCTTACAGTGGGAAGTGTAACTTTAACACCCTGGAAAAATGAAGCACAGAATTAATAGATGTGCATAATGTTTTTCACCTGTTACTATTTTCTTTCTTCTGACTGGTCAACACAGCTGCCTGCAACACCTCACCAGTCACCCTCTTCGCCTGTACTAAAGCGTTTTGGGAAATGTTTGGTCCCAGCTGCTGCAAGAAGAAATCCCTGAGCTGAAAGAAAAGACAGAAAAGGATGAGAAGATGGAGAATGAACCAGCAGGGAGCAGCAGAGGCTCTAGAAACGACTCATGAAGAGGCAAATCATTTAGTTTGGACCTTGTTTTGACATTACAGTTAAAGAAAAGAGCTTTTCTTTAATGAACATGAAACTTGAAACTAAACCAGCTAGTTAGCTTAGCTTTTTTTTTTTTTTTACAGACTGAGGCCAGTTTGTGGTTAAAATATAGGTTATTGTGCTCAGATAATTAATACTAACATTGATTTAACCTTTCACTCAACCTGTCAAAGAATAAAAAATTGGCATATGCAATAAATTAGCTGTTAAACAACAATTAAGGAGGGAAGGATAAAAAACAATAATTGCCAAAAATCAATTTTAAAAAACAAAAATGAAACATTAAAAAATAGTCAAGAATATGCAATGAAGTGATACAGGAACCATAAAATAAAAAGATACAAATAATGATAATAATAATAATGATATAATGGGTGTTGGTAGGCGTTTACCTTTATGGCCCGCCCCCTCTGTTTCTGATTGGTCCTCACCACGCAGATGTCATGCATGAAGGAAATGAGAGGATTCACTGAAGTCACCAGAACATAAACATTCACCATGGCAACCAGAGCAGGATGTGGAGCTCCAACAGGTGAGTGACTGTGAAGATAAAGATAAAATGAAGCATTGCTACACAAAACAGGTGAGCTGACCCACAGGTAACAGACAGAGGCTCACCTGTCCCCATCATACATCTCTTGAGGAAGCTGCAGCTCCTGATTGGTCGATCCACAGGAGTGAGGCAATATAGGAAGGTCAGATTCTGACAGGTGAAACAGAGACAGGTGTGTCAGTTGGCTTGAGGTGATGTCAAACAGTGATCTTTAACAGATCTCTCACCTGTGAGGTGTGAGTGAGTGAGGAACTGGCAGAGCCCTTCTCCTGCATCAGAGAATGCCTCCATCAGCTCAGGTAGCAGGTTCACCTGAAGATACAGACGGACAGGTGAGTAACTGCGGTAAAGGTTAGCGTGAGCTCTGATTGGCTGCAGGTGAATCTCACCGTCTGGTGAAGCTGCAGGTGAGAGAAGGAGATCCTCCTCAAACAGCTTCTCTCTGCACTGCTCAGACACAGACACAGACTCCACCCACCTTCACCTGTAACCACGGAAACACACAGACAGGTAAAACACAAATGTAAAAAAACATGTTCACTCTTGAGAAAGTTACAGTAAACCTGAGCTTTCAGTCTGCACACAAACTCAGTTTATTATTCCTGTTCCTGTTTCTGTTTTATTTGAAACGCCACATTACAGTTCACAGAAAAAACGCTTTATTTTCACAGAGCAGTGGAGAGAAACTGAAGACTGTAGAAACAAAGAACAAAGTAGCGGGGGTTTGTAAAAACAGGAAGCAGTGAGTCCAAACATGGCCTCTTTCTCTCTCAGAAACAGAAACATGTGGTAGTGATTGTGGAGCTCAGAGGGCCTGTTTCTCTCAGCAGCTCTCAGACTGAAGTCCAGAGCAGAGCCAGACTGAGGAACAACAACACAAGCGACAGGAAGGTCAACAACAACAGCACTGACATATAAGATGAAACTAGATAAGGTTTTCAACTTAACTGCATTATGAACAATAATGTATTTTCCTTTGCTCTCTATCACTGACTTCTATTGTTTCTATATTAAATCACACACTGATCTTGTGACTTCATCAGTTGTTCTCTGAATAGTTTATGAGGGTAATAAAACATGTCTGTGCCTTGTCTTCACCTGCTGCTGCAAACATCAAGCCCCGCCCCCTGCTGTGCTCTCTGGACAGGCAGACACAACTGTCAGTCATCCCACACACCTGTTCTTTGCAGAAGATCAAATGCTGTTTTTTAAGACTTCAACATCGTCTTTATGTTTGTGTAAAATTTCAGAGGATTTTGTACAGTAGCTTAAAATTAAAGATTAAACTTTCAGGTACCTCAAGTAAATCCTACAGAACCATTTATACACAGTGTTCAGTTTGTTTCACAGCTGCTCTGTTTTTCCAACAGGAAGTCTCCACCCTACACACACACACACACACACACACACACACACACACACACACACACACACACACACGCAGTAAAGTGTTTCCTGTGGGGTCACTACATTATCCTTTCAACAGGCATGAATAGGAAGCTTGAGCTCTGTTTTCTCCAAATGTCCATGCAGAATTATTATTATTTTTCAACTTTGTTTTTTTTTAGCAAATTTGGAGTTTACATAGCCCAAAACAGTCCTGTTAAGTGACATTATTGTATAGTGTTAATTAAGCGACAATGCTGTTAGTAAACCACCTGGAACTTTTTTTTTTCGTCTATTTTGCAGAATCAAAATAATTGTGTGAATTTATTGGAGTCTATCATCTTGTCTATAGGCTGTCTATTGCTTTTTTTTTTGTACTACAGCACTCCTTCTAGATGCCCATCAGTCACGTGAGCTGAGCTGTGTCCTTGATTGGACGAGCTCGCGATCTTAATATCTTCTAAACTAGAGAGACAGAAAACAATTCAGCCCCCAAAGTGTGTGAGGTTGGGGAAATTAGTGAGAAAGATGGGAAAACGTTTTTGCACCGGACTGAAAACATGCTTGTTTCTGCTGTCAAGCAGTCATTTTAGCTTGGTGTGGATCTAACTTCTGGTCCTGGAGCCAGCCCAAGTGGACACTGGCGGAACAGCAGGTTTTAGCACTTCCTGTTAAAGATCAGGAGGACTGTCACTAATCTCAAGAGAAACAGGAATCTGTTACAGGTGGGTAAGAATGTATTTATAGCCCCCTCAGGATAAACAGTGCGTTGTTACCATGGTGATGGCGGAGGTAGCTGCTGGTTTCTGCATATCGGGACATCTGGACCTGGTAATGGAGCTGCTTCAGGACTCTCTGGTACAGCTGCACCTCTGTGTCAGAGACCGGTAGTTGACCTGTCAGAACCACAGCTCGTCGATGGCGGGGTGATGACTGAGACTGGACCTGAACCTGAGGGGACACATGGATTTGAAAAATTAGACGAAAAGTGGACAGTCTCTTATAAACAGTCAGATACAGATCCGACACAGAGACACAATCTGGAAGTATTTATCCTCGCTTGGCACACCCTGACGCTCAAGAATGTGCAGTTTAGATTTTCTCATGAACTCTTGGCCCTCGCTCTTTTTTTTAAGCGATGCAGACTCTCTGATAGTTTCCATCTGAGATCAAACATCAAAGATCCTTAATACAAACAGAGCCTCTCCTCCTCATACTGTTTACATCACTGTGTGATCCTCTGAATCTGCTGAAATCTGTCAAACATCAAACTTCAAAAACATTAAAGCAGAACAGCTTACATGAGAATGAAACAATAACCAAAAAAGGTGAGCGTTTAAAGAGAAAATTGAAAACTTGATTTTTATGAAAACTGAACTTGAACTTGAATTAAAGGAGATTTGGAGGTAGAAACCTTTTTTTTCTTTTCTGGAAGATGAAGGTAAAATTTAAAAAGCTTAAATTAGGGTTAAAGCTTACTGACTTATATGAGCATGAGTGTGTTTCTGATCTGAATATTAACAGCGATTTTCCCCACCTGTAATCAAGTTGCTCTCTGACAGGGTGTGACCGTGTTTGTGTATGTGTGTCAGATAACATGGACTAAATATAATCAAGAGGGGTTCAGTAACAGCAGCTCTTCACACAGACAAACACACACAGGTTTTAACCTTTTAAAAGCATGGAAATAAAACTTAATGACTTCCACAGGTTCTCTCTCAAACCTTTTACTATCTGTTTGAATTCAATCAGTTAATAAAGCATTCTCTAACTACGAGTCCCATGATGCTTTGGGGATGTTGAGGGTTATCTGTGAGGTCTGACCTGAGCTCAGGATTTCTTCATCCTGAATCTGTTATGCTGAATATTTTTTAGTCATTTATTTCATGGTTAACACAATAAAAATAAAGATGTATGGTTTTTATAAACTGTGACAGAATGGCTAATCTTTTTTTGGTTAAAATAAAGTGTCAAAGATATGATTGAGAGTTAAAATGTTGAAACACTGAAACTGTAAATCTTAGTTTTGACGCTCTAAATATCTCAACTCTGTGGTGGTTCGAGTGTGTTTCAGGTTTTGAAACTGAGTCCTGGTTTTCTGCTGACTCAGGCAGAAACCTGAAACTGGTCATCAGTGAAACACCGCAGGATATAAAACCACAGAAGAAGAAAATTTGGTGGCTTGTGGAGCTGCAGAGGAAAAACAGTGAAGACAGTGAAAGTTGTTGATTTTTGATTAAGCTTCCTCTGCATGTGTGTGTGTGTGTGTGTGTGTGTGTGTGTGTGTGTGTGTGTGTTAGTATTCAGTTAGCGTGTGTGTTGTATAAGAAGTTGGCAGACTCTCTGTCTCCATCAGTTGACTTCTCCACTCTCAGAGTTCAACAATCGCACACAAAACCACACATGCACACACACACACACACACTGGAGTTTTTTTTCACAATAAAAGTCTGAGGAAGATTTGAAAGAAGACTAAATACAGTTTTAGTCAAAGCACTGCTGCTGATTTTTGGAGCTGTGTGTGTGTTTTCAGATCCGTCTGCGGTGAAGCTGAACTTTGTGTCCACATACATACACACACATAAACACACACTAACGAGCTCTCATTCCACTGACTGACCGAGCGAGTCATCATCATCCTCATCTTCATCACATGACCTCTCGAGGCTGTGATCACATGATGATCTGTTAGCATCAGGCTGATGTAAACAGAGGATTCACTGAGCTGCACGCTGTCTGATGCATCCCGTTATAACCATGTGGCATGGTAACGGGTTATATGTGAATGTTTCTATTTATGTATTTCTCAACAGGTACCTGTGTTTCATGAGATCAAAGTCAGTCAGAGTCAGAGCTCAAACAGCTGAAGTCTGAAGTGGCTCACTCAGACTCACAGCAGGTCAGTGAAGTTTAGTCTGAATGAAGAATCAGCTGTTAAACATCAAAAAGAGAAACTAGTTTCAGAGCTGCAGCTGTGAAAACACTTTAACCTTTAACAAGTGAACTCTCATCTGTTTGACCCATCACCTGTGTGCCTTCCTCATAGTCAGCTCATTCTGTCAGGGGGAGCTAATCGGTTAGCCACAGACTGCTTGGCAGTGCTGGAAAAAGTGCTAAATGTACTTCCTTTTGACTCATGATGGTAGTGGTGGGGCTGGTGAGAAAAAAGCCTTGACTCTGTACCTGTATACAGGAGGAAGTCATTGCATATTTCTGCAAGTGCAAAGTTCTCTTGACAATTTTTTTGGGAAATGTATCAATTACTTTCTGTCGAGAAATGTTAGCTTGAAGTATCTTCACTCAAGATCTATAGTTGGCCCTGGCAGGACAGTGCTTATGTTAGGTGCGGCCTGGCCAATAACAAAGTTGCCATTTAACCAAGCAGAAAGGTACAAGCCTCCTATTGGACAATGACTGCATGGGTGATTATCCATGTTCGTTGAAAAGATGCTAGTCTGTTTAAAAAGGGTCAAATCACTGGGATCCACCAAGCAGAGAAAACATCCAAGGAGATGGCAGAAACGACTAAAATTGGGTTAAGAACTGTTACAGCTTTACTAAAAACTGGAAGGATGAAGAGGAACTGTTGTCTTGGGCGCATCAGGATAAGAATAAAGGCAGGAGAAATGATGTACCCATGATGCCTAATGCCTACTGTACAAGCCTGTGGGGGCAGTGCTATGATCTGGGGTTGCTGCAGTTGCTCAGATCTACATTTAGCAACATCATGAGTCCAAAGAATGAGGTCAACTGACTACATGAATAAATTGAATGAGCTATAAAGCATATATACCATCAATGGATTTTTTTTCTTCCATAATGGCACAGGTGAATACCAAAATGACACTTCCAGAATTAATGGGGCTCAAATTATGAAAGAGTGGTTCAGGGAGCATGAGACATCTTTTTCACACATGGATTGGTCACCACAGAGCCCAGACATTAACCCCATTGAGAATCTTTGGGATGTTCTGGAGACGACTTTGTGCAGTGGTCAGACTCTCCCATCATCAATAAAGATCTTGGTGAAAAATTAATGCAACACTGGAGGTAAATAAATCTAGTGTATCTCAGCTTCTTTTATAGCTTTTATAACTTTCAATTTCCTATCTAAAATCCTCAGAAATGAAGAAAAACTTGAGGTGGAGCCCCAAAACAACATAGATTTTTTTCTGCACATCATTAGCCTAGCTTTGAGCTAATGACTGTGAAATATTTGTCACTTGTTTGGGCTAGGTAAACACAGACAGTCCAGCTGATAGCACATGTATACAGAGCATATCTGAACTTCTGTAAACATGTAAACACAGAGTCTGGTTTATTAAGTCAGCTGTGTAAACAGGAATAGCTGTAGCATCAAAGCTAGCAGACAGAAACCAATTTTTATCTTCACTCGACAGCTGAGACAAGCACTTGTTTCTGGTTGGTTTCTGACTGTGATCACATTAATCGACAGAGAGAAGTTAGATTCATGTGATAATGGTTTGTATATAGTGGGAAAAGAGAAATAGTGGCACTAAACAGAGCATATAAATTTCAAAATCATGTTAAATGCTATATTTTGTGTCAAATTGTGATGTACAGTGAACTGGTTTGATTGAGCTTACAGAACCAAAGTCCACATGTAAGACTTAAAGTGATAAAGCTATTCAACGCTGCCTTAGTATTTCCTCTGAATGTTCCCCTGATAACAAACAGTGTCTAGTCATAAATGTCAGACAGCTCCTTCAGCAGCTGTTATCACCCACAGTGACAGACCGCTACAAACACAAACCAGTTTAACCATCATAACCTGACCAGATTAACAGCCTCACAGTGTGTCCATGTGTGTGTGTGTATCTGTCAGACACCGGATCCTCAGCTGATTAATGGCGCAAATATTTAGATCAGCAGCACCAGGACACACTTAAAATACCACACACACAAATACCAACAGGGAACACTGCATGTGATTGGTCGCTCTCGCTGTCAATCATCCTGCGGTAAGATAAAACCTCCTGCACGCGGCCATTGATCCCCTCATAATCTAAAAATACTGAAACAATGAGACAGAAGGAGCCCCTAACAGGAGGAGGACACACAAACCAAACCCCGTTCAGAAAT
Organism: Thalassoma bifasciatum; assembly: GCA_008086565.1. Taxonomy (NCBI): domain Eukaryota; kingdom Metazoa; phylum Chordata; class Actinopteri; order Labriformes; family Labridae; genus Thalassoma; species Thalassoma bifasciatum. Next base: position 13,749 of record RPOG01005890.1, read on the forward strand.
ATGACGTTTTAAGGGATGTTATAAATAAAGGAGTCAGGGCGGTGGTGTGTTAAATCCTGCTCACCTTAAATCATCCGGACAGCACTTACAAGATTTGTGGCTTTAGTAAACCTCTATGTTAATCCTGGGGATCTGTAATGTTAGTCACTGATACTTGGGTTTCAAAATAAAATGTTAATCATGGGGGCTTGCTTTTGGATGGGTTTGTTTTAGAGGGTTCTGTTTAAAAAATGAACATCCAGAATTGAATTAACTGTGTGTGACAAAAACAGATTAAGAAGTGAATCATTTAGAGCCATAAAAAATAATTATTTCAAGCTGAAATACAACTAGATTTAAAATGCTGTTATTCTGGATTGACATTTCTGAGCTTATTTACAGACATGAATTGAGATTTTCAAGATAAGATATGTGTTCAAATTGAAATTTATAGAAAAAAAACCTCTGATGGCACATTACTTTAGAGGGACTGTCTGTTAAAAGTGAATTCTCACGACTCACCCAAACTGTCGTGATGACATGACTCTTAACAAGAAGGCTTGTTTTTATTCAATTGTGTTTATTGGTATTTATTCAATCAAAAATGTATTCGTTGGATGAAATAAAAAATTTTTCATTGCCTTCAAATCTCAAAAACCAGTGCAAACAGCTGCCTTGAAATTTTTAGTTAACACAACTTTTTCATTTTTAAAGAGTTAAGAGAAGTCTGGTGGCCAAAATGTTTCCTTGTGCAGTTTACTAGTAAAATTTGATACTGGAATTTAACAAAATCAAATAAAATGTCATTCCTTTTCAGACCAGAGTAAAAACAGAAAAGGGAGTTAAGCCACAAACTGCAACTCCAACTATCAGACAAATCTAAAATTTATGAGTGAGCACTACTTCATATCGTTTGCTAAGTGTGTTTGATGTCCTGAATTTAACGGGAAAAAAGGAAACACCATCTCAAGGCCCATGTGGAAACCTTTTCCAAAGCTCCTGATGCGGCTGGGATGGTGGGAGTCAGTGAAGGGCTCTTGAAAACAAGGTGAGGGTTCCTGGGGTCAAGAGGGTCAAACCTAACACAACATGATATCCTGCTTTGAGAGTGTGTATTAAGTTCTTTCAGAAATGCTGTCAAACTGACACTGAAACACTACAATGGAGAAGCAGACCTTTGACAGTAACAAAACATAAATAAAACCTAAATAAATAAATGTGTCCACTCTGGTGTCTGATATTATCTAAAATGCCATAAATCACAGAATTTTGAATGGAGTTTGGTGCAAAAGTTTCCCAGTAATAGTCACAGTTGTATCATTACGCAAATGACAAGCACGCGCATACACCTGTAGAGCAGGTAAGCTCACCTGTGCCTCCCTCTGCAGAGCCTCCAAAGTAGAGATGAAGCTCCTCGTCTCCTCCATCAGCACCTCCTCCGTTGGTCTCCTACTCCTCACATCCGCTGCGGGGTGCTGCGGTCCGGACCAGAGCCGGTTCCGGGCCACCATCAGGGTCTGATAGAAGAGACACACCGCCACCCCGAGCAGCAGCAGCGGCCCGGAGCGGGAGCGGCGGCGGAGGAGCATCCCGACTTCCCGCAGGAGAGACAACAGGAGGCAGCGCATGAGGAGGAGGAGGAAGGAGGTGCTTCACTTCACATCACTGAGAGCTTCTCCTTTACTCAGCATCCTCGATGAGATCTCAGCCGAATTTATCCGTTGACAACTGTGAGTCTGTCAGAGTGGAACCTCATAATGTGAGTCAGAGAAAACTTTTGGTAAAATCAAATTTATTCCAAATTCGACTAATTTTCAATCAGGTTTGGCGGTAAAGAACATTCCTCAGGTGATGGATGCCCAGAGAGACTTCTGGATGAAAACACTGACTTCACAAAGCAATACACTGGTTGGATGAGATGAGAAAATTCTCACCAGTGCAGTTTTGGGTCTATCTTTGATTCGTGATCCGGACGCTCTGTGCGTAACGAGCAGAACTTGACGCACGGCGCGCGTCGACGGAGCGAACTTCGCTTCAGATCAGCCGAACTGCATCCTGCTGAGGGAGATCATGCGTTTAATCATTGAGCATCTGGAGCTTCAAAGGCAAACTTTCCCTCTTGATTTCTGCAGATTATCCCTCTCTTTTGTTTCAGTCCTGGTTGCGCAGCGGCTCAGCAGAAATCCTCCGTCCTGTCAGCGGATGAAACTTAAACTCATATAACGGGACAGTGAGAAGAATCCGTGAAAGTACAATCCAAACTGCTCCTTCAAAATGAGATAAGGTTTGAGCTTCGGGGTTAGAATGAGACGAAAAGTGTGTGAAGTTTGGTGGTCTGTGGGAAAAGTGAAAAACAACAGACCCGGTGGAGGAATCAGACTGAGACCATCTGGTTTGAGTTAAAGCAGCAGGAGGAGAAAGAAAAAGAAGAAGTTAAAGCCCGTCCTCCTCCTCAGGCTGGACCTGGACCCAAACAAAGACCTGGACCTGCTCACATGTACCTTCTGTTCCTCTCTGCTTTTATCCTCCATGTAAGAATCAAAGGAAAAAAAGTTTTTCTTCACATTTTCTGTTGGAGTTTGGTCTTTAAATCTGCTCCTCTGCTCTGTAGGAGGTCAGCAGCTCCTCACCCTCCTCCCCCCTCCCTCCCTCCTGCTGAAACACTCTGAAGGCTGAGTTATTTCTGGAACACACACACACAGTACATATATATACAGGGGGAGTGTGTGTCTCTGTGTGTGTTAACCATGTAGCTCACATTTTTAAACCTGCTGTTGAATTTTCAGGTGATGAAATAATCACATCCTTTCCTTTGGCTACAATAAAGAAAATCTCTTAACACACAAGTTTGTTTCAGTCAAATCTAATCTTAGTGTTGTGTGTGTGTAGAATCACCGACCGTGTGTATTGTCTACTGTTTATTTACATTCTTGATAGTCACTACACTAATTGATTTTAGAATCTGATCATATCTTGATATATTCAGATAGTTGTTGTCTGTATCAGTCACATTAATGAATTGAGTGAATTGAAACAACTGTAATACTTTTCTGAATGGAACAAAAACAGCATGGACCCTGTTTTTGTTTTGTGTGAGTGTATCCAGCCCCCTGGTGGTTGTATAAGCCTCATGCAAGTTAAATGGTCAAATAAAAGCACCAAGACCCAGAACAAGGATTTTGTGTAAACTTATCACTTTCTTCACATCTCGTGAGATAAAGTTTGAGCTACTGATTAAAAATGTGTCATGTATGCTCCTTAAATTGCCAGCAACCACATGTGATCCACAGTCAGAAATTGGAATTAAAAGGTGACACACACTTCTATTTTTGTAGGTTGTCAAAAGAAGTTAAAGGTGTTACTTCTAATCTTACAGATCAGAGACAACATGAGGGACAACATTGCCCTGAAAGTGAGGGTGGGGCTCAGACAAAATATTTGCATGATTTCGGTTTTTTTTACAAGATACAAGATGCTTTTTTTGTCATTGCACATTTCAGAGCAATAAAATTACATTTAAGTTTCATCCATCATCTATGGGGGTTAATTGATTATGAACTTTTATTTATTTGTAACACTATTGAATGCAAATGTCAGTGGTGATGATGGTATTGTTTTTTTTTCCATTTTCAGCTTTTATTATTGTAGTCTTTGGTCACAGTCTACTCTTTTAGCAACATCTTTGTCATGTTTACTATTGTAACAATTGTATAGATGGGTTTTTAGAGATATGATATGCATAAGTTTTTTGCAGAAGTCTTATGCCTGTTGTGTATTCTATTATGGTTGTAAATGTGCTGTGAAGTTTAAATTATGTGATCTGTGTGGATTGTACATACAGATGTGTATAACTAGACCCCAGGATGCAGATCTAATCAAACCCTGCTTGTAATATACATAAACAAAATGACTTCAAGTGAACATGTACCAAAACATCAGTTTATTGGACTTCTCATGTTGAACAACCAGGAAACAAACACACACATTAACACAAACGCACGTTAACACACTCCAATGCTTCAACACACAGACACACACATACACTTGTAACTCCACCGTCCGGTCTGAAAACTTTCCCCTCGAGGTCCAGGGCTAAAAATCCATCACATTAAGTTTGAGTCATTTAGGCTTTTGTAGTTGTAGTCCAATAGCTCATCTGTAGTTTCTTCTTTTTTTCTAAATCCATCGTGAAGGAGGAGCACAGCCTCATGGGAAACTCCCTCCAGCTCTGAGATGAATGAGGAAAACTCCCAAGTGTTTGTTTTACTTTTTAAACTTGGGCTGACGGTTAATGGCTCCTCCCGATCCTCTTCTGGCTGTTGAAGTCAGGCCCCATATTTAAACAACTCGACCCCCAATGGTTGACCTCTGACCTGTCCAGGTGAGCACTGTGTGGGGTTGCTAAACTGGTCCTCTTTAAAAGTAAAAATACTTTGAGATGGTCTTTCTATTTCTTCTTACGTCCCCACATAAACATTCCAGTTGTGTTCACAGATTGTTCATCCATATTATTTGTTAAATGTTCATTCACTTTTACACCTGCTCAATCAGATCTTAAAACTCTGGATTACTGATTCCAGGTTTCCTGGACTGTCTAAGTTGTTTTTGTATGTTCTGTGATCCAGAGTTCTGGGCCCAGCAGTTCAGACTTTTAATCTACATTATCAGAGCTTTGAATGAGAATACAAACTACCTATTCACCCTTTGTACCTACGATAGGGGGCGCCAAAATCCACACAGTGTTACCTACGGGTGCTTTAATACCTGGCTTTGATTCTAATGCTCTGATTCCCAATTCTAATCTGATTTTTTTTCATCTCAGCAAAAAGCAAAATAGATTACCTGAAGTCCTCTTTTCTGCTTTGTTGAAAATATTTCATCAAATCTGACAGCTTCAACCCTTTTTCATTGTTCTGAAACAGCTGGGCTCAGGAGTGAAACCTTTGTTTCATCTGAGATTAAACTCAGAACTATATATTTTATTTTTTGATCTTCTTCTGGCGAGAGTTGAACCAGGATTTTTATTTCAAGTCTAAATATTTGGACTGAGCTACAAAATCATAGCCTGGCTAGTGCCAAAAACAGAAACCGTGAGCTCATGTTACCTGGTTGAAATCTCAGCGTTTGGGGCCGTTTCTGTTGGTACAGGGAGTTAAAGTTGCAATCTGTTGACCTCTGATCTCTGCAGAGGTTGTTTTTCTCTGGGTTTTCAACTGTAATCCAACATGGTCGACAAACAGACAGATAGACAGACGGACAGAGCTGGGCTGGTGGGCGGAGTCTATTTGTGTCTGCTGCCCCTCCTCTTCATGGCGGCTGTACACTGGGGGCAGAACCACTTCCCTTTAGGAGCCTCGGTCAGACCCACACAGCCGTAATGAAACCACTCGATTGGGCACTGAAAGGGAAAAGACACAAATATTAAAGATCAATCATTTTCATCTTATTTTAATTTGAGCCAAAGATCATCCACATCAAAAACACAATGATAAATAAAGACTATACTCACGTCTGTGTTGTCACAGCCAACCATTTCTCCATAAGAGACCTGAAAACATCAATCATTCTCCTTAGGTGGTTGGAAATTTGGGATTTTATCATGATCACAGATAGTTTTTCATCAATAAGTATTCATAGAAAACCAACTGATAAAAAAAATCTCACCTGGTTACAGATGCAGTATCGTGGCTCGTTGGGGTCATAGGTCCAGTCCACCTGACTGTTGGTCTCGGCCTCAGGGAGAGCTGACGCCTGCTGGGAAAGCTCCTGAGCCAGAGCTGAGGATGAGGAGCAGGAGGACAGGGAGGAAGAGGAGGAGGAGGACGAGGACTGGTGGTTGGAAGACTTGATGCTGCTTCTGTAGGACGACGGAGAGGTGGGAGAGAGACGTTGGATAAATTTGGACATCTAACCTGTTCCATGATGTCTGTGCTTTGAAATCCAGCTGTACAGGTAGATCAAGTGCATGAATGTGAGTCTCTTACTTGGATTTTCGTCCCCTGGAATCTGAAACGGTGGTGGGGGTGAGGGTCTGTGTGAGGGTGGAGGCGAGAGCAGAGGAGGAGTAGCCGGAGTTTTCTCTGGACAGATTGAACTCTCTGCCGAGCTGGAAGTCATTGTTTTTGATTGCCTCGTAGCTGGCTTTAAGGCTTGACGTCCTGCGGCCGTCCTTCATCTAAACACACACAAAAACAGACATAAGCATCTTTTTTACACATGGATTGGCCACCACAGAGTCCAGAACTTAACCCCATTGAGAATTTTTGGGAATTACTGGAGGAGGCTTTGCACAGTGGTCCGACTCTCCCATAATCTTTGTGAAAAATTAACACTGGATGGAAATAAATCTTGGGACAAGAGTGTGACCTTTTTCGTGGTGGCGACTTTTTTTTTTTGGCCGGGCAGTGTTTATGCTCAGATCTCCATCCAGCAGGCAAATTAATACTCATGTGGGGAAAGAAAGCATTCTAGTGTTCAATTGTTTTTGTTTTCTTACCTGAGCGGTGGCCTGCACAGCTTGAGCAGCAGCCATAGTGATGGCCCCTGCACCGGCCCCGGGTCCTGCAGGCAGAGAGCTCAGATTGTACGAGGCCAGAGGCTGAGAGGAGTTCACATTGTACACGTTGTTTGTGGACGAGGACGTGCTGTTGGTACGGCAGCCTGCAAGGAGACACAGAGTCAGTGAGTACACACAGTGGACACACACACAGATTTCGCAGGTGTTTGTGTGAATGCTTGTGATACCTGGTGTGTTCTCCTTGGAGGCGTCTGATGTGAGTGTGGACAACAAAGCTTCCGATTTAAACTTCTTCTCTGGCACGTGTTCAGTAGTGTGATGAGCAGGAGCGCTGTATTTCCTCTCTGAGATCACACACAACAGAAAAAACACACAATCATTTTGTAATCCTGATTGTCTGGTTGAACGGAGACTTTGCCTGATCATATTGAGCGAACTTACTCTCTGTGGTGGTGTGAGAGTGTACGTGATGGTTGTTGACCGGCTGAGACGGACTGTCCATCTCTAAAGATCCTGAGGAGGAGAGAAAAAACAACAACTTGTATCATCAAGTAAAGTTTCAGACAAGATAAATCAGAGGAATCCGGATCAGTGTCAGACTCTTACGTCGCTCGAGGATCTCTGTGATGCCGGCGTTGTCGGCCTCCAGCTCCATCTTGAACTTGGCGAGTTCCTGGTCCAGTTTGCGCAGGTGACGGTCCACCTGGAGGAGAAGGATGGTTTATGAATCAGACACCAGTACGATCAACATCACTCCCGAGGCAATGAATAATTTGATGATGCATTTTTAAAAGTGGTTTGAAATCCAAAAGTTTTAATCAAATTGTTCGATGGAGATAAACAAGTAAAAGCAATCAATTCCAAACCATTTCCTGCAAAACCAGCAGAAAGAAACTGAACTGTTCAACTGAAACCTTTTTTTGTTCAATTGATTCTTTTACAGCATTAGCACTAGTTGTGGGATAGTTTAAACTTATATTGTGAAAATGGGTCTCTGATTCTTTTCACTCTGATGCCCTCCAGTGGACACCGAGGAGAACATCACTTTAACATTTACCACTTTTAATTACACTGTGTTCGCGAAATGCCTAAATTTTTATCAACTTGAAGCTTAATTTGTGAGAATAGACAGACATTTAAGACATAATCTTTGATAAACAAGTTTCACTCACCAGGTCATAGATCTGATTGGCCAGCTGAACTTTCTCATCAGCATCTTCCAATGCTTTGTAATAATCCTGGAAAAAGAATAGAAAAATCAGAATGATACATTTTTTTAAGACTAAGGAAAGTTATTAAAGTAAATTTATGATTGTGCAATTTAAAGCTCACACTGACAGCTTGTTACCTTTGCTGTGTATTAATCTATATTGACTGATGAACTGTGACATCATCCAAGTGTTTCTACCTTTTTAATGCCCTCCATCTGCTCCTCTCTCCACTCCGGTTTGTTTTTCTTTGCGTTGACAAAGAACTCGATCACTTTCTGCTCCAGCTGATCAGTGGCGTCTAATTGACAAAAACACACTCAGTGAATCAATCCGACAGCACAGAAACTGCAAATTCCAATCCACAATTTGTAATTTTTGCTTAATAATTATGGAAGCTGTTAACTTTCTGTGTTAACTCCCCTGTTGTCTTAAGATTTACTCAGCACCATCTGTTCTGACTGCTTATAAAGTACAAGGTAAAAAAAAAAAATCCAAATTTTTTTGTTTCTCCAATTAAGTGAAGATGCTTCCAATATAGTCACATATATTTAACAATTACTTGTACGACTTGTAATGTAGGGTATGATAGACCTCATTTACATTAAGGTATAGCTCTTCTCTGAGTAGAAAGAGGCAGAAATTTTAATTTTTTCCACTAAGCTTATCATCAGAGCTACATATGTTAATGTATTATCACAGACATGAATATTTTAAAGTGTAGGCAGGATACTGTTTTGAAATCACTAAGTTTTTAGTGACAGGAAGGTGCTATAAATTAATATGAAACATAATTCAACAATATTAAAACGGTCAAAACTAATTGTAAATGCAAACAGGATAACATGATCCATATAATTTTCAAGCAATTTTAAGACAGAAAACCAAAATCATGGCAAATAAACTTTTGCAATCTGGTCATAGTGGCCAAAAGACAATAGGAGGGTTAATTGAATATGAAATATCACCTTGTGCTCCAATGTAAAATTAGCCATTGCCTTAAATCAATATTTTTAAAAATTCATTTATGTATATGGTGAGCTATCGAATCACTCAGGTGTTAAGGAACTAAAAGCTCATGTTCATACTTTCTTATTACAGAGTAATTCGCCGGCTCCGCTAACTGATGATTTGATAACGGAAACTAACGCTAAAAGTGAAGGAAAAACCTTAAACCTGTGTTTCACATCAGTTCCCTTTCATTTGTCAATAAGCACCATCCCCTGTTAGTGTGTAAACGTGGTGTGTGAGCTGCAGTTTGCCGGTTCTGTTGTTGCACATACTCTGAACCTGCAGGTCCATCTCTCTCATTTCCGTAAACCTGTCGCGGAGATCCATGGGAAGCTGCTCGATCACTGCCGGGAGCAGAAAAAACCATTACACCGTTAGCACGGCTAGGCTAACAGACGGAGCAACACAGGCCGTGAAATAACACACATTTAATGCACAAAACAAAGAAGCAAAGCCCCTTGTGGTTTGTTGTAGTCTCATACTCACTCTCGAGATAATCTTCCAAGTACAACATGTTTGCAGTTTCGAGGGTTTTCGCGTTTTATGGAACAATTTTCTTCTTTCAATATGGCGCCGCCAGTCGCTGTCGCTCTCAGAAAAAAATAGTCAGAAATATCGAGGTCAGAGATGGTGACGCAAACGGCTACCTGAGCTCTGATTGGCTGAAACATACGCGGGCGCTGATTTGTGTTTCAGAACGGTTGCACTATGGGATATGAAGTTTATACGTAGTTGATTTCTTCTGTTAAATATAGAATTTTGTCTCTGAAAACGAATTAATGTTCATTCTGTGTATTTTTAATTTCAACATCAAGTAAAGATATAATATAAAGCAGAATCTATTTGAAGATTACTCTGCTACGAGACAAATAAAACGAAATTCAAGATTCAAAGGTTTTTATTGAATCTTGAATCATTGAAATTAAATTTTGAACGGTAAGTTTTATAAACCAACAGCCCAAACCTGCCCATAAAAAAACCTACATCTGAGTTATTAAATATCAACAAATATAGTAACCACAAAACTGAAATCTAAGGAAATGTTTATATCTTGTTTTAATTTTAAAAAAAAATCTTTTCAGTCTCGATATGAGCCAGATTCAACTGACAAGTCCAGAAACATGTCTTATTTCAAGATATTTAAAACATATATGTCTGAATTACAAAAAATCTGCGAGTAAGATAAGAAAAACTTGCTCACCAAGTTTCTTGAAAATAGAGTTATGTCTTCAAACAAACTTTTCTATTACCCTATTGGCAGATCCCCCCCAGCAATCCAGGTACCCATTTTGTTTTTTAAATTACTTAAAAAAAATGCTGAGTGAAGTAAATGTGGCTCATAGCAAGGCTAAAAAGATTTTTTTTAATTTGTACTAAAAATTAGATCCTAACACTTGTTTATATTTCAGTGTTTTGTAGTGTATTTACGCAAAAAGACCACAAATACACTTTTTAATGGATATTTTGTTTTCAAACGGGAAAAGGTGAACCAATGTTTTACGATTATTTATTTATTTTTCACTTCGAATTAGCAATTAGTTACAAAGATTAAGTTCCTTGATAACTACATAGCCTGCCTGCCTGATGTGTGCGTGCGTGTCCTCCTCCATACCACATTACTGTCAGTCAGCCTGTTGGCCCGCTGACCCCGCGGTTCTGCGGCTGGAGGCGGACACATTCCACTGTCCTCCCCCAGGAGAGATAGAGGGAGGGGGAGTCTGCTGCTGCGGCTGCTGTGCGCATTTAATTAGTGAGGAAGAAGAAGGAGAAGAAGAAGCGGCCGGACAGTGCACCGCCCCCCTGCAGGCAGCTCCGGGCTCAGTCTGAGCTGCAAAGACAGTCCGGACTGAAGCTCTGCTGGCTGGAAGTCTGACCCAGAGGAGGAAACTTTACGCGTCAAACTGAGACTCCGGAGCGAGCTGGAGAGGATTTAACGCAGACTGGTGGATGTTTGTAAAGTTTGTTTCGGTAGTTTTCATCTTTTGAGCTTGGGTTTGGAGTTTTGGAGCGAATAACAAACTTATTGAAATCGTACCCCCTTCGTGGAAACTTTCTTTGAACCGCTCCTTGCTGTGCGTATTTTCGGCGCGTCCTGCTAACTGAGTGATGATTGCTTTGGAAATGTCACTCCATCATCCCGGCGGGGCTGAGGGAAAGTAAGAAACCACCTGTTGTGAAATTTTCCTGGAGCCTCTCACGGATAAACCCGAGCTGAGCCGAGACAGACAGGCGCGCGTACAAGGGAGCGGAATGCGGCCTCTGCGCACGGAGCGACCGCAGATCCTGAAAAGATGAGTGCTAATCTCTGCAGAAATCTCTCCGAGCTCCGGGCTGAGTGTTTGCCTTGAGCATGTTGCCATGGTGACCCGGGCTCAGGTGAGCTCCGGTCGGGATGGCTCGTGAGGACGCGGTGAAATGTCTGCGCTGTCTGCTGTACGCGCTCAACCTGCTGTTCTGGGTGAGACCATCGACCCTCGATCGACATACCTCATGGATTACACATAATTAATAACACAGAGTGTCCACCCAGCCATCGATACGCATCAGTCTGATAGATCAGATAAAGCAGACGTTTAGAAAACATGTCACAGTTTAAAAACTTAAAATATCACATGGAACCAAATCTGATAAATAGAATGCATTACAACATGTGTATGGGAGATTTTTATTTCATCTGTAAAATTATTACAGCTGTGATAAATACATGGTTATGAAGATGACTGTAAAACCTTAAATCTACACTGCAAAAACTCAATATCTAATCAATAAACTATTCTAATTCTCTCCTCACACTTTATATAAGACACAGTTACTTACAGGAAAGCATTTGAGGAAGATATCCAGATGGATTATCTTGAATGTCTTGTATGAAACAGTGAAAACATCTAGATTTGAGTCATTTTCACTTAAACCAAGTTTTCATTAGTTGTCATAAGGTTTTAAAGCTGCTGAGTTATTTGTTGGAGCTAAATCATCTTGTTTCAAGAAGTAGACTCATGAATTAAGAAAACAAAGCTTTCTTTAAATCTGCAGCTCATTGTAAGCTTAGTATTGGACATTAAACTGCTCAATACAGGAAAATGTGGCTAAAATGGGTTTTCCCCAGCTATTTTCAAGATATCTCTTATCGAGTAAAACTTATGTCTTACTTTACACCAGCATTTACTTTTAAAATATAAGAATATTTTTCAACATATTGAGAAAAGACGTCATTAATTGGACATCTTAATTAGTGAGAATACACGTATTTTAAGGTATTTCTGGATTCATTGAGATGAGATGTTTTTAACTTGTTGTGGGAAGTCTTGACACACCAAATTTTTCATTTTTAGTTGGCAGATAATTTTGCTTACTTCAAGTAATATGCCCCTATTTTCTGTACTTTTTCTTGTGTTTGAAGGCTGTTACCTTTTTTTTTTTTTTTTTTTTAGCATTGTAGTGCGGGTTTGCTCATGCACCGTATCTAAAAACTTCAACAACTGACCAAAATGCTGCACAGTCAGTCATATGTAACTGTAGCCTTTCACTGACACAAAGTTGCACAAACCCAGATGCTCTTTTGCTCCACTGCCAAATGCAAATTTACTCTGCATGGGGATGATAAAGTACATCTAATCTAATCTCATCTAATCTAATCTAATATCAGGCATATAAGCTAAGGAGCTCTGCTGCACTGATGGCATGACTGATTTAAAAACTGCATAAATACTGTAGAAAAAAAAACAGAAAAACATGCTCATATGTAAACAAGTTAGGAGTAACTTTATTTAAACCTGAGGGTCTGCAGTAATTAACCCTGCGTTCACACACACACACACACACGCACACACATGTTTACAGTAACATAGTCTAGAGCTTCAGGGAAAGTAGGCCAGCATGTGTGAGAATATCTGAGCGTGTGTGCGTGTGAGCGTGCTTCACATTCTGAGATGTTATTTGTAGGCAGCAGTAACTGATCCTTGTGTGTGGTTGTGTGTATGTGTGTGAGTGCAGCTGATGTCAGTGTGTGTGTTAGGTGTGGCAGCGTGGATCAGAGACTCCCTGAACACCGTGTTGACCCTGACAGCCCACACCAGGTGAGTCCACCTCAGAGTTCAGGGTAACAGTTGGGCCTTGTCGCTTAAACATAGCTGTGCTGCAAGACACTTGTGTGTTTTGATGGTGATTACATCATGAAGAGCAAAGAAACAGGAAACAAATCACAACATGAGGAGGCTGTGATGTTAGAATGATTCAATAAGTTTATGTTTTTCTGTTTGTGTGTTTTATCTGTACAAACATAAGGCTGGAGGAAGCAGCCATCCTCACCTACTCTCCTGCAGTTCACCCCGTCTTCATCGCCGTGTGCTGCCTCCTCTTCATTGTAGCGATGGTGGGATACTGTGGCACCCTCAGGTGTGACCTGCTGCTGCTCTCCTGGGTACGTTTGCATCTTTCATACCTGTTTATCTTCATTCATTATGAATTCATCTGCCAGCGAAGTTTGTTGCAAGTACCAGAACCAATCAATTCTGTTACTTATAAATCTGCTGCTGCCATGAAATACCAGTCTAGAGTTTTGTTATTAACTCATAAACCCAAGGTTCAGTCATTAAAATATGCAAATAAAGTCCTGTGCTTTATCTCATGAACATTACCTCTCTGTATGAGACCTGCAGTCCAAATGCACAGCTATTGAGGAGCCGGGCTACATTTGCTCTTTTTGGTAGATGAGCACTGGTAGGACACAACCAGGATTCACTTATGTAACACTGTACAGATATGTCTCAGAGCACCAGGCTGTGAGTAGGGCTTAATGTAAACTACAGTACAAACCGACAATGTTTGCCTGTTGTCATGTTTTACTACATAAATGCTGATAAACACACCACTTTGTCGCATTGAATCTGGTAAAATGTTGTCAAAATAATGAAAAGAGAGGTAGTGTTTAAACACAAGATCTGATATACATTTGTTTTTCAAAAAAAATACACGAGTCCTGTCATCACAGGGGTTTGTGCAAGTTCTTAAGCTGAAGTAGTTGCTGCAATTGAGATTTTTTTGGTTCATGTACAGTAGCTCAGAATCATTCTTAAATTTGCTTCCAATTTTTCAAAGCACCTCCAAAACATTCATGTGTTGTGATTTTTGACCATTTACATCATAAATACTTTATATCTATTCATTCATTTTTCTTGTAAAATTCCACACTTTTTTTGCATACTTTTAGGATGAGGACTTAAACTTTTGAGGTTGTCTGTATGAACTGTTAGATTTATACAGGAGTGCAGTAGAGATCTTATTTAAAAAGTTCAGGTAGAATTGGAGAAGGAACATTTGGAGCAGGAGATCACAGTCATACTGTGTGCGTCATATTGTAAATACAAAATCTGAGTCTCATCAGCCTCAGTCCACCTGCTGCTTGTCCTCATTAAACATCGTCTGTCAGCTCCAAACAGAGCTCCGTCTGTCTCTGCTGTTCCTCTCTGTGATCACCTCACCTGCCTGCTGTCACCTGTGTGGGCGGGGCCAGGCTTCAGGTGTCCGTATTGTCCCTCAGAGCAGATAAGATTGTCCTCAGTGTGTCTCTGTAAGGTGAGATGCTGGGACATGGAGCAGCTGAAAGGACATTTGGAGAGCATGATGGGAAATCAGAAGAGACAGGAAGTGAACCCACACAACTCTAA
>RPOG01005891.1:0-28119 GCA_008086565.1 Thalassoma bifasciatum
GGGCGAAGAGACGAGTCTTTCTTTTTAACGAAGAAAAAACCAGCACCCAGGGGAGAGGAGGAAGGACGAATGAGCCCAGAAGCCAGAGAGTCCTTGATGTAGGCCTCCATGGCCTCCTTCTCAGGGCGAGAGAGGTTGTACAGACGGCTGGTAGGTAGGGGTGACCCAGGGAGGAGGTCAATGGCACAATCATAAGGGCGGTGAGGGGGTAGGGAGAGGGCTAGGTCTTTACTAAAAACAGGGGCCAGGTCGTGATATTGAGGGGGAACCCTGGTGAGGTCAGGAGGTGGCAAGGGTGGTTGAGAGCTCCTAGAGGCAGGGACAGCTGACAGGAGGCAGTGGGAATGACAGTGGGGGCTCCAGCTGACAATGGTGGAATTCCTCCAGTCGATCTGGGGGTTGTGCTTCTTGAGCCATGGGAAACCAAGCACCAGAGGGGATACAGGTGAGGGGGTCACAAACAGTTGGATGGTCTCTCTGTGGTTGCCCGAAATGATGAGGGTGAAGGGGACGGTTTGATGAGTCACTTGGGAAATAATGCGCCCATCCAGGGCTGTGACTGTCTTAGGGGAGGGCAGAGGCTCGAGGGGTAGCTGGAGTTGTTTGACCAGATCTTTGTCAATGAAGCTATCGTCGGCACTGGAGTCAATCAGGACATGAATAGGGGTGGTGCTGTGAAGCCCAAGTATGCTAGAGGGGACAGACATGCGATGAGAAGAGCTGGAGGGGGAAGTGGTTTGGCTCACCATGGTGCCCTCCGTCACTGGTGAGCCCTTTTCTTTTAACGTTTGAGGACAGGAGGCAATGAAGTGTCCAGTTTGTCCACAATAGAGACAGAGTTTGTGGTTCATGCGCCTCAGCCTCTCCTGTGGGTCCAAACGGGCCCGGCCCAGTTGCATGGGCTCTTCTAGATCTGAAGGTGGCGCAGAAGGGGCCATGGGAGGAGTAGGATTAGGAGGTCTAGGGGTGAACACTGTGGTGAGGCCTCCACAGCAAGATCACCACAGATTGTTGCAACATGATGAAAAAAAACCAATACGTTAACATGAGTTATACTGACAGACAAAGCCGCATCTGGGTCAACATCTTTTGTCTTCTTTTGGGGTGGAGGGGGTGGTGGTGGGGGGTGAAAATATCAAACAAAAGCAAGGATACCTACTTTTGTAACAGGGCAAATGCACAAAATAAGGAAATCATTCTCATAAAAACACTGGATGCAAAAGGTCTTTACCAATACACTAATCATCTGTTTTTGAGGGCAGCTGGGGCTCAGTGGTAGTAGTTTTGGTTCAATTCCAGCTCACATGCTGTAGACAAGATAGATTAATCAAGATGGTGGAAATAGAAAGCAAAACAAAAATTCTGGAGTCATAAAAATATTAGCTAATCCAACTATTTGATTAATTTTTCAAAATCAAGTGTACAGTCTTCTAACTAAACAT
This sequence comes from Thalassoma bifasciatum, assembly GCA_008086565.1. Lineage (NCBI taxonomy): Eukaryota > Metazoa > Chordata > Actinopteri > Labriformes > Labridae > Thalassoma > Thalassoma bifasciatum. The sequence goes on from RPOG01005891.1 coordinate 1,443, forward strand.
AACACCAGCAATATATCTTGAGTCTTCATATGAAATTAAAAGTTCTTAAAAATGTGAACGAATAAAAAGAAGATGCTGAGTTCCCATGTGTTCCTCACAATGGACGTATCTCCAATGGTATCTCTTCTTGCCTAAAGAAGATTTTTGCTGGGGTGCACCAGTTTTTTTAAAATAAATGTTTTAAGAAATCGTGACACCAGTTAAATAAAGGGACATGTAATTTTGTAAACTATTTTTAATCATAAGTTGATATTTTTGTGTTTGAAGTATAATACTAAATTACCATAACACTTCTTGTCATAATCTTTAAAACAGGAGAAAAACAAAAGTTTAAATTCAAAATGTGTCACTAGACACCCCTCCTTATCTGGGGGACGTGACTAATTCATTACACTCACCATGCACTTTAGGTTATGTTTTTAAAAAATGTTCATTATTATGGCTTTTGTATGTTTTAATGACAATAAAACATTTCAATTACAAGACTTTCTTTCTTTCTTTTTTTTGTGTGTGTGTCATTTCCCAACACTTAGAGTGTTTCTTTCACGAAAAATAATGCTGAAAGCCATTTTCATTTTCATGATCTCTGCATCAGTGTGAATGTGGTGTGGATGGGTCAAAGACACTGGAAGTGGAAAGCGCTTTGAGCCGACAGAAAGACTGGGAAAGTCCTGTGCATAAGTACTATTTAATATTTACCGCATTTGCCAGGCTGTGCTAAAACATGAGGCTGCAAATAATACCAAAATTAACGGACTTTACAGAAAATGGAAAACTACGCATGCGCGAATCGTGCTGCTGTGAAATTTATAAAGCTCGAAATTAGACCTATGGATGCTGACGTTACATGATCCCTGACTGCTTTGAATCCACTTCTTGAATTTAATAATCATATATGCATACATTTAGCCACAATGTGTGTGAGTTGAGACTCGCAACAGACGGAAAATTAGACGTTTAACCGGTATTCGCTATGAGAAACAGTGAAAAAAAACCTGCACTTTTCCAGTTTTTCATGTATTTGTAAAAATGCTCACGTATGATTATGTTTTTTATAGAGACAATCATATAATTGTGACCAGACGAACACTGTTAAAGAAATGAGGACTGAGTGAGGAGGCTGTTCCTCTGACGTCGAACAACAGCTGTAAATGCTCTTCGCGCATGCGCTTTTCACGGGGGGCTTGACGGTCTGCTTTGTTGGAGCTATCGATGCTGGGACTTTTGGGTAGTCTGCTCCTTATTTTAAGGAATAACATGAGTTTTCCGTAATAATTTAGCATATTGTACATCTAAAAAGGCTTCAGAGGTGACGGGTGGAGTTTGTTCGCCGTGAACCGCCACAGACTAGAAGAAGTAAGGAACCTCTGTATATAAACAAAACGCAGCGAGCTGCTTTTTAAGGTGGCACGTCAAAGGCAGCTGCTGCTCCGCTCCTCCCGTTGTTATTTCAAAGTTAGCTCACCGGGTATCGGTCGTGTTGACAGGGATGGAAATCACAGTACAACTCTATCAGGGGTGAAACTCCGGAAAACCTGTGTGTGCGAACATGAGAGAGGAGGACAGTTTGTTCTCAGGAAGGCAGCCCATGGCAAGTGGTGGACGGGGTGGACATCCCTGCTGCTGCTGCCCTCACCTGACAGAGGAGAAAGGAAACCTTACCAAGAAGACTGACCAAGGGCCACCTGGTCATTTGTCCGAGTCTAAGTAGTGTAACATCAAACTTTGACACATTATGGAGACGGTGGGCAAATTTGAGTTCAGTCGTAAAGACCTGATTGGACATGGCGCATTTGCTGTCGTTTTCAAAGGCAGGCACCGAGAGGTAAGAACTGTTTTTTATTGTTTTTTTAATCTTTATCAATGTCTTTTTCCTGAAATACGTATTCATGCAAACATGGACGAAGGCTTCATGATTTGGGTGCGTTGTTAAAGCAGGATTGGGTGTCATTAGCCATCTGGTGTTTGTGTTTTCATTGTACGGCCTTAAGAGGCCTGGGAGCTCATGCAGGATGTCGTTAAAGAACAAGACAGATATCAAAGAAAATGATCCAAAACCGTTGAGCATTTGTAAAACCTGGATTTAATGCACAAACTGAAATGTCTGATACCATGTGCCTATTGTGAGACGTGTGTTTTGGCTGATGCACGTACGCACTGGTGTCCAACTCAAATGTGGAGCAGCAGAGATGTATTGTTTTCATTAGAGATGTCCATGCTGAGGCTGTGCTGAACATGTTTAAACATGTCCTAGTCGTACTTTATACTTCATAGAAGTATCATACTTATTTGCCAAACTCTATGTATTCCATTTTGTTACACCTGGGTTACAATAAGGCATCTGCACTGCTCACCAAACCCACGTAAGAGGTAGTGATATCCAAAGTAATGCACTGTTTGAGAATAATGAAACACATGAAATGTTCTGTAAGGTCAATAAATTCACTGACACTGACAAATGTTGATGTTTATAGACTCACTTGCTGCACCACAAAACTACCATAGCAACTAGACTGCACTGCTGATAACAGACTAAGATGATGAATAACCAGCACCAGATAACATTAGGAACTACTCAAATCATTCACATGAAGAGATTCACAGCCCAGGACATGTAAAAACTGAGAGCTGTAGTGTTTCTGTAAAGTCCCTTTTTTATTTAGGCCATGCATAGAGGTGTTGTAAATGTTATCAACATTCTGATGCTGGTCATTTTTCTGATCCTATCATATTATAAACACGTCTAGTGTCACTCATGCTGCTTTGTGGTTCTTACATTTACCATGAGATGAATTTTGCATGAAATTTGTCTTTCCAGAAGCATGACTGGGAGGTTGCAGTAAAGTGCATAAACAAGAAGAACCTGGCCAAATCCCAAACCCTGTTGGGGAAGGAGATCAAAATTCTCAAGGTATGTCAAAACGAAGTTATAGTTTCTGTATCCTGATGTTCTGTTTGTTTATAGATGCCCTTCTTGGTTTGTAGCCTGCCTCTCACAAGTATTCAGAATAATTTCGATGAGCACACGTCACTATTTTCAAGCATTGTATTTTCATGTCCCCCTCTGCTTTCCTATACTTGGCTACCCTTACACCAGCCGCCTGGTTGATGCTATGAAAGAAGGGTAGCTAATGGCCACTTGGGGGTCCTCTCAATTTGTCAAATGCTGTGAATTTACACCCCATGTGTAGTTGAAATGCACAGCAAATATGCCAACAATGAAGAAAATTGTCTTGGGACACACATGTATTCCCATCAGCATCAGTTCTCACCAGTCAGTGACTGTGTCTCAAATCATGTACTTCTGTACACGTACTTCCGTACTATTGTGAATACACATGTGTTTTCACTGACAGTGTAGAAAATGTTGGTACCCTTTAATTTCTTGGCTGGCACACTAAGCAGCAACCTCTGGTCTGAAAATGTGAGACAATGCATGAGTGCTAAGATCATGTGACTGGCTCATTTCTGAGCCATTTTGCTTCAAAACTTGGCCCCAGAAATACGCGGGTGCCCTCATGGAGACTCTATCTATTATACAGTCTATGAGGCACGCTCAAACACCAGTTAGAAAGTTGAGGGTGGAACACAGGACACTGCTCACCCTCAATGGTTTCCGTATTGGCTATGAAATCAAATAATGGTTCCTGTTAAATGAATAAATAGCAAGAGAAGACCTATAAATGGTTCTGAAAACTGTTGTCATTGTCAGTATTGAAGCAGCATTGTTTGATTTGTGACAACACTAGCCTAAATAAGTACAATCCTCTAGTGAATACATTGTGTCCACAGGTTGACTTCATGTAAATGTACTTCCAGAAGTATTCCATCTGAGACACAGCGATCATGTCGCTATGTGAGGACTTTCTGGGTGATTTTGAAAAAGTTGTACTTTACTATATTTGTGATTGTAATCCACAATATGAAAAGAGATTATTAGCATAGGTTAGATTATTTTCAAAAGATGTTGCCCAGTTTCTCTGTCCAGGTCATCCAGGACACAAATTGAAACACGGCACATAGACTGAATATCCTCATGACAACACCACGCTGGCTGACGAATTTTAGTAGTGAGACCAAAGATCTGTGTTTTTCTCTACTGATAAGGATTTTTTTGTTTTATTTTATAGTGAAGGCATAAACTGGACCTTTTAGAACAAAAAGCTGATCAGGAGAGTGATAGAGCACAAACTAGCAAGCAGGTGAAGCTGTTTGTGCCAAGGTTCATTCCAACCCTCATGCAGCAGTTATACTTCAGTGGTCAGTTCAAACCTGAGAGTCTATCAATAAACTGAAAAGCCAAATTACGTTTGCTCTGCTTGGTGAGTTTGGAGTTGGTAGATGAGCACTGGTAGGACATAACCGGGATTTACCAGCATTACATGTTACAGATATGTTTCATAGCACCAGGCTGTGAGTAGAGCTAAATATAGCAGGCTGCCAAACTAACACATTTCAAACAGCATAACTGTTAATAAACACATTACCTGGTAGTGTTGTATCCTGAAAAAAGAAAACAAGTCAAGTGTGTGCCTTGGCAAGAGTCATGTCCTTACAACAGTGGGTGAAGATGCTCATGGGAAAAGGTGTCGTTACCCTGGAAAAATATTAGCTTTGTCCTCACAGCACCTGAAATATTTCTCAGAGTTTATCTGATCATTTTCCCAGTGTGTTTGAGAATGTTTCAAAATACAGCTGGACAGGTGTAGTGGGTGAAACAAGAGCCTGACAGTGTCACAGCAAAGGCTTATCTTCTCGGCAGACTGTATGGTACATTTAAATGCACAGGGCATCTTACAGTTGAACATGTCAGACATTAGGATCATCCAATAAATGGTTTTCTCTGTCTTCTTTGCAGGAACTGAAGCACGAGAACATAGTCGCTTTACTGGACTTTCAGGTATTTATACTTCATGCACAAACAACATCCAGAGCATTCCAGAAACAGTTTGATTGCATAAAGTCAGGTTGTGTTCTGTTTACATACATAATTATCACACCTCTTATTGCCCCAGTTATCTCAGCAGCCCATGCTCACAAACTGGAGCAGATGGGTTGTTAGTGTGTCTGTTCCACGTGACCCACTTCTGCCTCATGGAGCGTTGCTTTCCCTTCTTGTTAAATGAGCCTCTTCTGCATCTCTTTGCTCTATTAATTGGTTCTGTCTCCATGTTCGGGCATGTTTTCCTTTGCTTTCAATGTTCAGCAATCTCTTCAAAGTTTCAGTAAATAATTCTGCCTTTAAGGCTCATTGAGCTGAATCATCATCATCATCTCTGTTTACATTCTCTCAGCAGTCACATGGGTCATTTCTGCTGGTTTTCATCTTTAGAGCTTCATGGGGAGTGTAGTGTTTTAACTTTTCACCTCTCTTTGTAACCAGTTATGGCCTCTCCCAGAACAGACTTTCAGCTGAGAGTGTAGCTGAGGTGACATATTCATGCGACCGATGTGACATGAGGTCACTGCTTAAAGACAGGTGTTGCTGTGTGAGGTAATGCACAAGAGCACGTGCTCACAGCAGTGTTCTGAAGCTGAGGAACCAGTTGAAGCCTACCAGGAGGTGAGGAGTGACACTCTGACTCCCGGCTCAAACAACCCCACCCTCAAGCATCAGAGACTTACTTATTTAAGTATTTTGGATAGAAGAATAGCAGAAGATAGTAGAATAGCCTTTATTTACCAAATGTCTTTTCAAAGAACACAAGAAATTTGACTCCATTTTTGAACTGTGCTCTCTCTGTATGGACATGAAGAAAAAAAACACAAAATATCGCGTAAAATATCTCGCTTTATATCTGTTTTAGTCCTCTTTTAATGCACTTCTATTCTTGTAAGGTGACCCTGAGTGCCATGAAAGGCGCCCTTAAATAAAATGTATTATTATCATTATTTTACTCTGTTAAGAGTCATGATGAACACATGAATAGGAACATAAAAAATATGCAATGGAAAAAGAAGTACATTTCCATCTATTTGAGTAAAGTGGAGATTGTTCCAGTTAAACCAAATATGGAAATGACATTACTGCAAAGGTCAGCAGCAAATCAATACTCAGCAAAACTAGTTTGATTTTTTTTTTTATTTGAAAGGTGTTCTCCTGCATTACTCAGCTGATATTATGAAATGTAACAGTTTAACACAGCTAAAAAGAAATGTTTGTCGTCTCACTTTGCCTTTTGTTTTGAAGAATTTCATTTATTTTTGTCTTACATGAAACATCATGTATCCAACGTCACACAGATACCTCATAACCAGGCACAGGGACATTTCTCATTGATTAAAGCTGACCTTTCTTCCTCCACCCTTATCTATTTCTGTCAGAGAACTTAGTCATCATGCAATGCAGGCTGCGGAGAGAGTCCTGACCACTGATGCATACATTCAAATGCTGAGCAATGCTAGCTGTTCACCCACCCAAGCACAGACACCTCATGAGAAATAACTCCAAGACAGCTTTGCCCAATAGCTCCTGTGCACAATGTTGAAGTTTTAAATCTTATCTGTATTGTGGCTCAGAGTGGCACCTCTTTCTGGGCGTTACAGATAGCCTGAGCTGGGCTCTTAGATTACAGGTTTGGTGTTGCACAGCAACGGGCAGCGTCGATGTTCTGTGTAGGGGATTCAACCATCCATCTATCTAATTAGATCAGGAAGAAAGTGAAACTGAAGCAAACTCTTGACACCTGAGAGATGCCTTCACTTGATTTTCACTGGCTCAGTTTTCTTCCTGAAAGTGATATAGAGTGAGTTTGATGGACATTTAATCACTGTGCCCCTGATGTTCCACCAACAGAGGTGTTTGATTTAATTTCTGCATGCAATGTTACTTTCTTGAAAGAAGTTCAGCTTATTGTTTTGTCCCCACACCTAAGGTTAGAGGATTTGCTGCTGGTCTTGATTAAATTTGACTTCTTTCAGCTCAATGCATGACGGTAACTGGAACTCTTCAGCCTTAATGTAATGTTTATATTTCAACACACGTTTCCACTCACTGAGGAACATGGAGCTGCTGTGTTGTCATTGTGTAGGAAACTCCACCTTGTGAAAAAGGAAATAGCTGCTCCTACAGAAGTCAGTTTGTGGTCTTAGTGTTTTATCGTAGGTGGTAGTGTTCTCAAACTTTGACCACAACAAACTTTGTATTTGTCTCTAAGTGTATTTAGTAGAAGTTTTGACAGAACAATGTGTGGTACTGTTAGACTCATTTGAATAAATGCAACAGAGACAATCTGTGAACACCAGACACTTGGCCTCCAACTAAAAGCGTCTGACTGGTCGGTTGTTGATGTTCACCAGAGCCAAAGACAACCAATTCAGAAAGGCCTGACTCAGCTGAACCACACAAAACAGTCTGGCCTCTGACTGGGAGGTTTGACAAGATATGCAGGTCAGAGTGAGGGACTGCAGTCATCTGTAGTCATGTGATAAGCGGGCTTTCCCAAACAGGCAACACACTTTGCTTTTTCCAAAGGGGTGCCTCAGATGGGCTGTGTGAAAGAGAGAACTGGAGAGAGCTGAAGATAACAGATGTTAGAAAAACTGTTGGAAGTCTAAATCCTCCAGTGTGCAGTTTTACAACATGCCCAACTGATTTGTGAATTATCAGCTTTTGATGTTGTTGTTGGATCCTTTGAGTTTACACTTGAGAAAGATCAAAAACTTGCTGTTTCCTGATTTTCCCTTTTTTCTGATCATGATATCGACTGCTGTGCCAACTGTCTGATTCCTGAAAAGTTCTTGGCTCTGTGTAAATGTTGGGGAAACATCATACTACTTGCAGAAAACTACTGTCAAAAGCTTGTTACTACAGCTTCAGACTCATTTTTTTATGTCTGTCAGCACCAGCACCACCTGTTCCTGCTGTGTCTGTCTCTGACATGTTTGTTTACCCCCTCTCTTATCTCATCTGTTTTTAGGAAACTGCCAGCTCTGTGTACCTGGTCATGGAGGTGAGTTCCCTCTGATGTTTGCTTTGTTTGCTCTGCACTGTACTATCCCAACCTTTGCAGACAAGGGCTGGGCTTTGATTAGCATGAGGCTTAACGGTCTCCAGTATCCAGACGTTGCTTGGTTTTTCCTCTGGCTGTGTAATGCATAAGGGAGCCACAGGTCATAAGTATTTCTGACTGCTTTTATAACCAGTTTAAGTAGTTATAATCATGCCTCATGCACATTTATCATTCCTGCACGACATATCTGGAAGTTATCTGTCATAGTGGCCTTGTTGTTGTGGCTTGATTTTATCATTTGTAAAATGTGTCACACAAGTGGTCAGTAGTCTTGCAAGGAAGCAAACACAAGAGGTTTAATCTTTAATTTTGAGTTCCATCACTGTAGCCATATCATGCTGTGAGGAGTAGTCTGCATTTGGTCTTTAATAAGTTCATACAACTCTGTTAAAGAATAATTTCCAAATGATGCTGACACAGTGTCAGAGCTGCAAAATATTTCTCCTAAAGGAGTTTTTCAGTGCTTTGTTATGAAAAATGAGAATGACCATTGTGGGTTGAAATCGCAGAAGCATAAAGACAAAGGATGTGAAAGAAACAGCAGGTATGTTTACCTGGTTTGTTCCTTTCATCTGATCTTTATTGTTCCTGCTTATCTGGGTGGAGGAATGGAAATGTCTACCTCTGATAGCACAGCGTGTCCTCTCCAGGCAACATCACACACTTTGTTGCTGGGGATGGAGCCTGTGTGAAGAGTGTACATCACTCCTCTGTAAATCATTGCTCTGAACACTTCTGCTTGACCTCTGTGCACTGAGCACTTCATGCCTATGACTATGTACCCATGTCTGCCAGTGGAACTCCTTTTCTGTTTTTCTCCCATGATGCTCTCATTCTTAGTATCTCCATCTCTTTTTTTTTTACAGTATTGCAATGGGGGCGACCTTGCTGACTACCTACACTGTAAGTCCAACCAAAACAATTTACAGTGAGCCCCTGATGTACACCTGTAGACAATAGACAGTACTGAATGTAAACAACCAACTGCTTTACAGGAAAAAGGGGGAACGCTTTACTTCAGAGGAAAATTAGATCGGAATCAGGGGTTAATTAGATGAACTTTCTTTTTATTTATTTGAAAATTTTCATTATAATTGAGTGAAAATAAGCGTGTGACTTCTTTAAAATGTTGCTCAAATTTAATCTTGAGCAAGTCAAAATTGCTAAGTAACTATTTTGTTCAAGTTCTTTGAAATTTCCTCTGAATTTTAAGGTAATGAGGTGGCAATTAGTCAATTATTCAATTTAAATCAACACAAAATGTACAGAGAAATGTCCCAACATCACCACGTAGCTATAATGTGTTATTTCCAGAGCAGGTGATAAATGATTGCCGATTTGTAGAATACATTTAGAGAAATATAACGTTAAGTCCACAAGTAGCAATAAATTATTCCCTAATTTTCACCCACTCAAATTGAAATTTCATAGGAATTTCAAAACAACTGAAGGAAATAGTTACTTATCAATTGTGATTTGCTCAGAGTTTAATTCTGACATTACTTAACAGAAGTTACGTGCTTCTTGTAACCCAATTGTCATGAATTTCTGGGACCACTGTATAAAAATGAATATGAAACGTGTCTTATTATTACCTAATTCCAATGGAATTTGCAGACCTGTAAAGTTAAGTGTGATGAAATAATGTTACCCTGTTAGAGTGTCACAAATATTTTTCAACAAATTTAAAAAAAAAAAAAAAAAAGATGTGAACAGAAGGTGAATGGTTATAACTTTCTGTAGAGATAAAAACACAGTCCAAATGTAAAGGAACATCTTGATGACAGAATAAACTGCTGAAAGCTGGATCTTTGTGTGTACCTGCACCAACAGGCCATTTCTGTGCTTCAGGTTCTTTTAGTGACCATGACCTGAAAAGCAGACTTTGTACCAGAGCAGAGAAAATGGTTTGCTGTTGTCCTCAGTGTTCATGCATAAAATGTGTGAGAAATATAGACAAACTTGCAACACCTTTTTAATTAAGGAATTATGATTTTAGAATAAGTCCCAGGAGAGGTTTTTGGTAAACACACTTTATTTTCCTGGCTCAAGTAGAGCCTGAGTCTGGCCCCAAAAATGTGTTACAAAGGTGGTGTGAGCCAAAAGCATTGAAAACCACAGACAACCATGTCGTACCACAGTGACAGAGAACAGAAGGAGGGACATGACCAGGAGGTGGGAGTGGGGTGATTGGGGAGGAGTCATGTAGAGGGTATTTTTAGAGGGTAAATCAGATTTTCAGTTTGGGGCAACATGATCCAAGCCAGTAAAAATAAAAACCTGAAATGATTTTCATATTCAAGGACGGTGATACACTCAGTACCCATGAGTCTGTGGCTGCCCCACTTTTATAGTACCTCTGATGCTAATTTCCCATGCACTGCAAAATATGACAGGCAGTCTTTATAGCTGGTGTACAAGTAGTAACTGTGATAAACATCTTTTTAATTCCCCTTCAGCCAAAGGCACGCTCAGTGAGGACACCATTCGAGTGTTCCTGCAGCAGATTGCAGGGGCCATGAGGGTCCTACAATCCAAAGGTATAATCCACAGAGACCTGAAACCCCAGAACATCCTTCTCTCCTATCCAGCGGGACGCAAGTCACACTCCAACAACACCTGCATCAAGATTGGTAGGTGTGAGAGCTTATGAGCATACAACTTTCACATATCCACAATGAATAAACTGGACACAAAATGCTTGTGATTTATACGATCATTTTTCTCCGTAACAACTCAAATACATCTAAGAATAAAGACAGGATTCAGCACTGTTTCTATAGTAGAAGACGCAGACAAGCAGGATCTTGGAGAATTCACATGTGTTTGTCCCAACTAAAACATGTATACTTAGCTCTAACTTCAGACTTCTCTGAAAGAAATCTCCATACTGATCAGTTTCATGACTAAATACACAGAGCAAGTGTTTGTTCAGCTGTTTGGAGACTCTGCTAAACCCTTAAGCCCGTTAATTCTTGTTCCTCTGAAGAGGGTTAGTCAGCCTACAGGAGCAAAGTGTGAGGCTGTCCCAGTCACTGCAGAATGTTATAATCCTCATGACTGTGGTAAAAGCAGCTCACTCATATTCACACACTGTTCACACACACATATGCTCCACTCCTGGGACCTTCATGAACACAGGCAACAGCTCAGGCACCAACTCAAGCATGTCCATAGCAGGCATGAACAATTTGTAGAAATCATCTAATTGTGATATCTTACCCTGTATTGCAATTTTGATTTATTTTGTGATTAGTTTTAAGTTCCCCTTTTTTATGAGTTGTTAAACAAACAGAAGCAACAAAAACTCTTGATTAAAAAGAGCTCAGTATGTGATGAATAAAAGAAGATCCATATGGCAAATTTTACATCAATTCCTTTATTGAAGGAAATGATGATTTCTTTTTGCTCTCGTTGTATATAAGAAACACACAAACGTGAGGGAGAAAAGATGGTTTCTGTTAAAAACATTTCACAAGAGAAACTCTGTCTGCATAAACAGGTACATCCCAAAAAATTACAGCATCATGAGGAAGTTTAATATTGTTGCTCAGCATTTCAGAAAGGCAAACCCGGATATTACATAGACTCATTATACACAGAGTAAATTATTTAGTGATAATGGCTTACTGAGAATAAAGACCCAGAATTCAGTGTCTCCCAACATTAGAAGATAACATAATATGAACAAAAAAGAATCGTTAGACCCTTGAAAGTTATGTTCATTTCTATGCACTCTACTCCATTTTTACTACTTGTGATTGTTTTTTGCCCATCTCAGTCACTCTTCACTCTTTTTTTGCTGCTTTTGGACCATTTTTTTTTACTATTTTACAAGTTTCCTGTCAATTCCCGCCCATTTTTGCCAGTTTGTGAGCTTTTTGCCATCACTTTGGCTCATTAAGCAGGGTTGAGTAACACTGGTCATTTGGTACGCTGACACAATTTAGGTTAAATAAATATTGCGCTGTTTGCCATTGGAAAATTGCATTGCTTTATTCTTATTTACAATTAATTGCCCAGCCGTAATCCATATTAGAGGAGTTTACTTCAACTTTGGGTTTCCATTGCTTGTGTTTGTCCCAACAGATTTAGAATGGCATCTAGGGCTGCAACTATTAATTATTTTTACTAACCTGACAATTATTTTTACAGTGAATAGGGGGAAGCATTTGAAATCCTGTCTCCTCTTTAACAGTTTTATATAACAATCGAATACCTTTAAAGAAATTTTGACAACAGGTTCTGGCTCAAATGTCTCTGAAATCTTGGAGAAAAAAAAAAACAGAATTATTCATGATTTTAAATTGTTAAATTGCAAACTATTCTCAACAGTATGGGCAAGAATATAAAGTAAACTGATATGAAGTTAGATATGATATGGCTCAGTGGGCAATAAAAGAAAAATGTGTCCTCAATCTTTCATTCTCAGATCGATCAGAACCCCCCCCCCCCCCCAGGCCCCACCCTAACCAGCAGCTAATGCTAATGCTAATGTTAGTTTCGTGACAACTGAATACAAAGACAAGAGGAGTTCTATGAGACAAAGCATCCATTTCACATGATACAGTCTATGATTTCACAGCATGCATTCAAACTTTGTGACCTATGTACCTATGTTCTATGTTCTCATCTTTTTACCACCTGTCCTCCTCACTCCTCCCCTCTCTCTATGAAGCCGACTTTGGCTTTGCCAGGTACCTTCAGAACAACATGATGGCTGCAACACTCTGTGGGTCACCCATGTACATGGTGAGCATGTAAATCAGTAAACACAACTATTTGAGCTTGTTTGAACACCTCTAAGGTTGAAGATGCTTGTGCATGAAGATTTTATCCCTGACATCATTTTAGGATTGTGTGAAGCAAACTGTAAGCAGTCTCTGAACGCTTTACTGGTGTTACTGGTATTAGCTTACCAACACAACTCGTGTCCAAATCACACGTTTGCTTCCTCACCAGGCTCCTGAGGTCATCATGTCACAAAACTATGATGCCAAGGCTGACTTGTGGAGCATAGGGACAATCGTGTTTCAGTGTCTGACTGGCAAGGCACCTTTTCAGGTAAACACACCACTCACATTATACTCCGTGATAACTCAGAGCGTCATTTTGGTAGAAAACCTGTTTGAGCAACCTAAAGTTGCTCAAACCTGAAGTTAGATATAACTGGGTTAAGTTGATTATATTTTAGGCAGGCTTAATGAAGATCTTATTAAATCAATATCGTAAGGTATCTTCAGCCATAATTCCTGATAAAACATGTTAACATTGTAATGAATGAATATGTGATCATGTCTGACCTATTTATCCAAGTAAGGACTGTGGAAAACTGATGCATGCAAGTCTTCTTGTAGTTCTTAATTTGGTGTAGCAGAAAATTGAACTTAGAGATACCTAAAGTATCTGTTAAAAGGAGAACATGAGCATAAAATCCTTGCTGCCTTTCAGTTTCACATGTTTTCACTTCAGTTTGGTGTGTTTGTCAGTGAGTTCTCAAACAAACTGCCTCTTCTGTACTGATCATGTGAAAGATGAGCTGCAGCAGGAACGCAGAAATTAGCCTCAGCTGACTTTTACACTAGCTCTGAAGGATAACAAACAAACCCAGTCCCACAGATAGCCTTATCTAGACTGGTCCTGTAGCATTTGTAAAACTTTAGGGGCCGTTTCTTTCTATGCTTCTTTGATGAGCATTTCAAAACATGCAGGAAGGTGACCGGAACACACTGTGAACTCAGTCTGGTTACACTCCTGATCAAAGCCTTAAGACCAGTTGGAAAGTTGCACAAATTTACATCTCTCACTGTCGGATCTTGCAAATGCTAAAAGAGAAGATGAAATACAAGACAAAATATTAGATGGAAATTTATTGAAAAAAAAATTCAAAGCCACTGCTCAAAAAAACCCTGAAAACATCTAAAATAGATGTAAAATGACCCAGTGATGAAGAGGTTCACCATTCTTTTTGATCACTTCAAATCTTTTTGTTCATGCTTGATGTGAGTGTTTCCAGGAGGTCAATGGGAACGTTGCACCAAACAGTGAAGGTGCTTCATGTTTGGCATCTACTGTCTGGAACTGATGTTCACTTTTGTAAACTTCCCTCTCCATCCATCCCATAATGTTCTCAAAGTGACGAAGATCAGGGGAACACGCAGGATGCTCCAAAAGGGTGAGATTATCCCTCTTGAAGAAGTCTTTTGTCAGGCGGACACTGTGAACTGCAGCGTTGTCTGGTTGAAAAACCCAGTCATTAGCTCACAGAGCAGGGCCCTCAGTCATGAAGGATGCTGCCCCCAAAACATCCCCAGGTAGCCAGCCTCTTTTTGACACCACTGACCAACCTGAAGCTCCATCATTCTATTGAAGGAAAACACAGGTCATGATCCCCCCCCATGGCCATCAGGACTGTCAAGGTTTAATTCCCTCCGCAGAGAATCAAACTTTCTTCCACCTTTCAGTGTCCTATGTTTGCTGCTCTTGGTCTAAGTCCAAACGGGCCATTTAGTGGAAGGAGAAGAGGCCTTTGAAGAGGTTTTCGTTCTTGAAGCCCTTCTCCCTCAGACACCATCTGATGGTTATTGGGCTGCAGTCAGCTCTAGTAACGGCCTTCATTTGGGTCGAGGATCATCCTGTGTCTTGATGACTCTTCTTCTCTGGCTCTGGTGAAATGTTTTTGGGTCGACCACTTGACATTTTTTTTCCATAACCCTCAGGAACTTTGAAAAGATTCAAAATGGCTGTTTTACTGCGTCAAACCTCAGCAGGGATGGCGTTGCATTGTGAGAGGACTTGCTTATGCAGCTCAACAATCCGACTACATTCAAAGAGAGAAAGCTTTTTAAGCTTCACCATCAGGAGGTCATGACAGTGTGAATACCTGATGGAAAATGACATTGAATCCACATTTGTTTGTCTTTTCAAGGCTGTGCTCCTGGACTTTTTATCAGCTGATGAACACAATATTAACCTTTAATGTTGTTTGCAACAATTCTTGTCTCACTCCCATTTATTCTTTTTTGTATTTCAAAACTTTACTTAAAACCTTTTTAAGATCCAACAGTGCAGAATTGATACAAATTTCAACTGGTCCTAAGATTTTGATCAGGTGTGTAATCATACAGGGCCACACATTTAATCACCGTGGTATCAATAGGAGGACAGAAAAGGAAGTTTGTTAAATGTTTGTGTGTTGTTTGACTTCCTGTGAATCTTTTTGTCATTCTCAGGCGAGCAGTCCACAGGACCTCCGACTGTTTTATGAAAAAAACAAGACTCTTAGCCCAAAGTAAGGAGATATGGGATCCATCTTTATGATTCCCTATGTTGTAACTTAGTGTTTTTTTGGCACATAGTTTCCAAACATTGTGTATACATGAAGAGTAATAGATGGGAAACTTTCAGGAATTATCCTCATTAAAAAAAAAAACCAATTAAAAAGCTCAACGATAACTATGTCTGACTCACAGGTTTATTCTGATTTTCAGCATTTGAGATAAAAAAAAGCAACATATGTCTTCATCACATTTATCTACGTAAGAGGATTAGGGCAACTGGTAAAAAAGGAAATTAAGGTCCAATATTTTGTTTATTATTATTGTTCCTAGAAAAAAAAAATCAGACTTCTGAGTTCAAATTCCGAAAAAAATATTGAACCTGTTTGTTTGTTTGTTTGTTTGTTTATTTATTTATTTATTTTACCAGTGGCCCTTATCCTCTTCCATAATTATCATAGCTGGTATAAACTCATAAAAAAATAAGTGTCTTTGTTGAAGCTTTGGAAAATGTTTGCATTACTTTTTTTCTAAATACCAGTTAAAATAGTTTTTGAAGATTAGAGAAACTAAGAAAGTCCATGAAGTTCAGTGTTTATGATTTACTGTTGTAAAGTTTTTCTTTTGATGTGAAACATGTTGTGGTTGCAGCATTCCCAGAGAGACCTCCAACCATTTAAGACACCTGCTGCTGGGACTGCTGCAGCGTAACCACAAGGACCGTATGGATTTTGGTTAGTGAACATTACACAGTGAAAGAAATCAAAGAAGCAAATTATTTAAAATATCCTCAGACCAGTTATGTTACATTTTAGGACAAATTATTAGATACTGAAATGAGACGCAGAGAAATGGCCGTCCCTGACTGTCTTTTACTTTGTGCATTATTCAGTGGATCATCATAGATTTGTAATGTAGGAAATGTTGCTATGCTTTACTGACTCTGTTTCTTCTTCTGTTTTTTCTAGATGAGTTTTTCTCTCATCCTTTCTTGGAGGCCAGCTCATCCATGAAAAAGAGTAAGTAGGAAGAAACAATACATTTTTCATCAAGTGGGTTTGGATAATAGTCAGTATCACTTTAGATGCAAAGGTATCTATAGCACATAAACACATTTCCAGCGCAGAGTTTAACCAATGAAGCAAAGTCACATTGAGCTTTTTAAACATTTCACTTCCTCCACTTTGAGACTCAATCTAGTGATAAAGGCAGCCAGACAGTGAGCCAGTCACTAAAGGGCTTGTTTTGTGAGTAAAAAAACATAAAGCTGTGACCCTAGGAGTCCTTTGTTCCTCTTTGTACATTAAAGAAGTTTCCGTGAGAATTCAGTGTCTCTTCAAGCCACATAGTGTGTATGAGTCACCAATAAGCGTTTTGCCTTTTGTTACAGCAACTCCTACAGTGTCCATGACGTGCTTCCCCAGCTCTGCATCAGCCAGCTCGTGTAGCAGCTCGTCCACCTCTCACCTCGCCTCACCACCGGTAGATTATTTCTGTCAAAGCTGCTTGTCTCTCTCTGGTTCTCTGACTCTGCCTCTATAATGATGCTGTTTTCTGTGCAGTCATACAACCCAACCAAGCGTGCTCCTGACAGACTTCCATTGGCTTTTTCATCCTACTGTATCCTGTTTTTATCTGCTACTTTCGTTCTCCTTATCCCTGCAGCAGTCTCTAGCTGAGGTTCAGCATCTGCGTGCCAAAGCTCTGGCCTCTCCGACCCAAGAAGCTGCTGGTTTTCTGCTCAAGGACTCATCCGGGGGCGCTGGCAGCAGCAAGAACTCCTCCTCCTGTGACACTGATGACTTTGTCATGGTGCCTGCTAACTTCACCAGTAAGGAAACACTTGTCTAGTGGAAAAAGTTCTGTGTTTGGTGCTGCCTTAGTTTTGAGTCTGGCAGTTTTTGAATTTCTTGAAGTTGCTTTTTTTTGCCTTAGGCTGTTGTGGTGCATATGCAGTGTGTCATGGGGCTTTTTGTTGCCTCGTTTGACATTATTGATTTATTTATTAATGCAAATGAAAGAAAAACACGACATGCAAAGGTGTTCTTCTTTTAAATATGTTCTCTCATTGTCATGTTTTGGCTCCCCGGCAGGTGAGCTTACATGTGAGAGTAAAGTGCTGCAGGACAGCCTGATGAACAGTGGGTAAGCATGGCTCGTTCATAGATACTTGTGTAGCAGACAAGTAGAACAGTTGACTGAGTGTAATTAAATTTCTATTTGAATACTAAAAGGGTACAAATGGTCTGTCACCTGTGTTCCATCTCCTCTCTTTTAGCTCTCTCTTGGCTTCAGCTGGTCTGTGTAGTCAGGTCAAAACTCCACCACACTCACCGTCCTACAGCGGGTCCCCCAGCCCTGTCAGGTAACAATATGATCATAGTATTGAAGTGGTGCAGTAGATGAATGATTATTTCTTTTTCATGCACTTCAGGGTACTTGAGGCACAAAATTGCACTTAAAATCAGTTTAAAGGGACTGTAAGGACTTTCTGTTTCAAGTGGATTGCTGTGACTCCTTTCGCTAGTCACTAATGTACACTGTTGTGACATCATGATTCTAAATAAGACGTGTATTTGCTTTGACAAATTAAGGGAGAGCAGATCTTGTGTTTGAAATTACTCTTTTTTTTCGTTTAAGATAACTTTTTACTGGATAAAATACACTAAGTTAATGTACTTTTCAATTATTATGTGGCGCTGTTGTCCAAGTCTAAAGTGTAGTTTAGTAGCTGGCTATATTTGATGCTACTCACAGCCCGGTGCTCTGAGATGTGTCTGTAACATGTTATTGAATCCTGGTTGTGTCCTACCAGTGCTCATCTACCAACTCCAACCTCACCAAGCAGAGCAAACGTAACCTGACTCTTCATTTTATTGATAGTCTCTCAGGTTTGAACTGATCACTGCAGAATAACTGGGTTGGAATGAACATTAGCACAAACAGCTTAACCCCTTTGTTAGCCATTAGCCTATGTTTAAGCCCGTAGCCTATGTTTTGGGCTTTTGCTTGTGTTTTAGCATTTAGCCTTCTCTATCACTTTCCTGTTTAGCTTTCTTCTGCTCTTCTGTCCCTTTTCTGTCAGACAGTCAGCTCCTGTTTCCACCATCACTACTAAATAAATCACAGAAACTGTTGTCATTAGAGAAGTAAGCACAGATCTGTCTACTCACTGCTAAACTTCAGCAGCTGGTGTGGTGTTGCCATAGGGACTTTGGTGTGCAGTAAATGAATCTGGTCCAGTTCAAACTGATCAGGAAGCTGTAGAAATGACCTGTTTTGGTGCTGATAATCTTGTTTTTCAGGCATATATCTAGAAGTGAGACCTTTTAAAGTGCACATAGAAAGTCCTCACAGCTCCTTTAAAACCTGACTTTGATTTATGAGCTGTATGCTGCTGAGTGTTGTTACTGCCTCAGAGTTTCTTCAGCAACAAGTTTATGAAAGTGTTTCATCAGCTTAGATGTATTACACCATGTAACAGAGAATACAACAAGCTGTGAATGTTTCCAGGATTTTAATATCATACAATGGTACGTTTGTTTTTACATAATTACACAAGTTTGAAAACACTGAACATTTGGCCTTCACTATGTTTGGTGTTCCTGTTAAAAGTATAAAAGTAGGCCAATCTGCACACACACACACACACACACACACACACACACACACACAGACTTTCTCTCCCCTCTTGTCTAATATTTTCCCTTGGCACTCTCCGTCCCCCTCACTGTTGTTGGCAGGCCCAGTGAGTTCTCAGGATGTAGCTATGGAAACAGCGGTCAGTCATTGCCTATCCCTGTCCCCACTCAGCTGCAGAACTACCAGCGCATGGAGCAGAACCTCCATTCAACCAAACCTGATGGTGGCTCACCACGGTCTGTATGCACACACACACACACTCACAAACACATACATACTCATTTGTGGAACTTTGCAACTTTGAATCAGCGGTTTGATTCCCTGCAGTGACCCTTGAACTTTGTTTGGTTAGGCTGGCCACACCAGTGCGGAGGTGCAGCAGTGGCAGCTTGCTGGGCTTTGCTCGGACTGGGCCCTCCCCACCACACGGGCAGGGGGCAGTCACAACCAATCGCAGACTCTCCCTGGGAGGTATCAGACCTTACCAGCTCACACCTCAAGGTAGGAGCAGTTACACTGATGTAGATTTGCTCCACTCTGCATTTTTGACCTCTTATGTGCCATCTGGTCATGAGCGGTCTGTTTCACCAGTCGTGGAACATTGTCAAAGTATAAAGAGTTATGTCTTTGACACTTATCACGTTAGAAGGATTAGATTCTCTGTAAGTTTGTTTTACAGATTTCTTGACCAACAAAACATCATTAGTGAAAGAATTGCTCAGATGGATCACAACAACGTGGACGTCCTACCTGTTTGGGGTCATTATGTCACATCTTTGGCCTGTACCCTGAATATTCATTCTCCATTTGCTCAGAGGAATCCAGAGTTCAAACATACCAAAATGTTGTTTCATCAAATTATTCCCAGTGGTGAAATTTCTCCTGTAAAGTCCGTTGTTTGTCTGTCTGTTGTGTCCGTTCTCATCAATAACAGCAGCTTCACAGTCTTAGAGCATTTCCTCCTCAATGTGAATAGGGCAAAGCTAGGTTTCCATAAAGTTCTAGTTATAAGACAAAAGTGACTCTATCAACAGATATTAAGGTCTCATGCCAGGACAGCTCGCAACAGCCAACAAGTGCTCCAGAATTAAAACATGACATTTTGTGAAACTAGAGACTTTGATCTTTCAAATGAGGTGTCACTGATGTATTTTGATGTTGTCTTTCTTAAATTATAAGCTTTGAAACAAAGTATGGTAAATAGGCTTGAATTAGGTGAGATATAAAGGGTTAATGTGAAATGGCTGATTCTCTTGTCTCTCCATAGATTTGCTGTTGTTGTTCTGTCTGACAATTCATTTTGCAATACCACCTGCTGACTGTGAGCAGATACATTCTGATGCTTTTATGCCCCACAGCTCCCCATCCATCCCCCGCCCCTCATCCGCCCCCACAGACTGCAGGACTTGGCACAAGGCTCCACAGCGCCCCCTGTTTGTTGGAGTGCGCCAGTGGCGGTGGCAGGCAGAAGATCAGAAAACAGCACTCAGACCCGGTGGTGGCGCCGTCAGCAGGCTTGATGACCGTCCGTCCCCTGCACTCATCCCCCCGGCTCAGCGAATTGATGCAGCGTAGCCCCCTCCCCACCATCCTTGGCTCGCCCTCCAGGGTGAGTCAGATGTGTTTGATAGAAATGGAGGGATGTGCTAATGTTTTTCTCAAGATAGACGCTTAAAAAAAACTAGTGGACTTTTTTTTTGTATTTGTCCTCAGACCATCCCTCCATTTGAGTTTCCCAAACCCCCCAGCTCTCCCAACCTTGTGACCTTCCTGACGCAGCAAGGTTTGGTCATTGGCTCTCCTGGCAGCAGGACTGCACACACAGAGCCCAGAGACCTGGGACAACACACGCCTACGCAGGTCACCCAGCCTGCCCACTGCATTCACAGACTCAACAATGAGAACAAGGGCTTTGGAAGGTTAGAGGACTCTTGGTGCCATTGTTCTGAATTTGCTTTGTTTACTGCACTGATGCTGCATATTCTGCAGAAATTAAGGAGACAGGAGTTCATCAGGATTGTATTTGATTGCATTTTGTTTCATTATGTTTTTAGATGTTGCTTTAACGTAGCAGCTAAGCAAGTGTAGCATATCGCTTAGAGATGATGAAGCCCTCTATGTAATGTTTGACTGAAAAATAAGAGAAAACAAGGGCGTGGTCGCACTGGTCATTCAAACCCTGCTGTACTCAAGTACGATTCACCCTCCACAGCACTGCTCACCCCCAGGACTGTACAGCTGGCAGTCACACTACTACAACATGAACTAGACATAAGCCGGAGTGCAGACACACACGTGGGCAACGTCACCATGTAGCATCTGTTTACGAGACGCGGTTTCATCAGTCAACAGATGCGAGAACATGGAGAACATAGTTACAACTTAACTCACTGTAGCTTCTGTTAAGTTGTTTTGGACAAACGCAGCCCTCTAATTAAATCGAGCTGCGGCTCGGCCCGCTTCCCTGAACTGCGCCGAGCCGGGGAAGAAGGCCGTACGCAGACACGGTCACACTGGCCAGTCGAGCTGTGCTTTACATCTGAAGTGTGCCCAAGAACGGCACGGTTGGCCAATGTGACCGCGCCCTTAGTTTAAGATGAAGATGATGGACCCTTATCAGGATGGACCGATAAAGAGAAAAAAGGATGAATTGGCAAGTGGGGAAATTTTAGGTTTGATTACCATGCTATCATCTTTCCTTCTGTTGTTCACTGCTCTCGTCCATTTTGGGGAGTTCAGGTCTCAGAGTGCGGGTCGTCTATCTGACATGCTGCTCATGGCTGCGTTTGGACCACCTGGACTTGGCAGTGAGCGGGGCAGCTCGGAGAACCTCACCTCTGAAAGAGCCATTGACATAACAGGTGAGCACATGAGTTATCCTGTATTCACTCACGTGCAGATACGACAAACTTCAAACATGACCCTGCCAAGAAGTTTACACAACTCTGGAGGTTTTGTCCTGATAAATGCACAAAAGTGAACACAAATGTGTTTGAATGTCTACTAAAGGTAACCATCCTCACCTGTGATCTATTTGCTCATAATCAGTGAGTGTGTATAAAAAAAATGAACAGGGTCATTGTTGAAGTTTCTGTTGTCATTATGATTTAAAAAGAGTAAACACAGTTGTTTGTTAATAAATGTCTTCACCCAACCTCTAACCATATGACAGAAAGGTTTTTGTGTTACCATTCATATTTTCTGAGAAAAGGCCTAAAAATCAGAAAATTCTACTGGAGGGGGTGTAAACTTTTAGGCACAACTGTACCTGATAGATGAAACATGCTTGCAGTGGTTCCCAACCTTATTTGGGCCGGGATCCCCATTTTACATCAGAATTTTCTGGCCATCCCATGACATTTTCTGTCTGGAATTAATGTCTCAGCAAAAGTATGAGGCTTCTTTGCCCTAACAATGACATAGCTCACCTCCAGGACACTTTCAGTACCTGCTCACAAACTGTCATAACCAGTGGCATGCGCAGACATTTTGAAGGGCATTGGCAAAGAAAAAAAAGGCAAATACAGTGCATGTTGTAGCTCCAAAGAGGGCACTTTAGTATGTGTTTGTGCTCCCAAGAGGTCAGTTCATAATGCTTTAACCAGCCAAAGGGGCAGATCAGTGTGGTTCACCAACCAGGAAGGCACTTCAGCATTTGTTTTGGCCCCCATGAAGGCAGTTTACTGCATATTTCTTTTGTTGTTCAAGTTTCGTTTCTTGAGAATTTATTTTTTTTAATTCTTCATGGGGCCATAAGACGCCGTTGTAGCGATGGTTCCTCTTGGAATTTTTTCGATGAGGCCAGGCAGGCCGAAATCTTTCCATTTGATTTCTGTTTTTCCTACTGACTGCAAGTTTGTGTCTGTACTGTATGAAGTGAAGGAACCCAAGTTACAGTAATGTGATTTGCAGCATCAATCAAGATTCTCCAGCTCAGATAGTGTTATATGCTGCATTTTATTTGAACTAGATTTATGTTCCAGAAGGTCAAAGCATAGAATACTTTAAGTTAATAAGTGGTGTTTTCATTTTAAAAAGAATAACTTAGTTCAGTCATTTTATTTAATCAATGACTAGACATTTCAGGTGACCTCATTTGAAGGCCTGACAACCCCACATGGGGTCCTGACCCCAAGGTTGAAAATCACTGCTGTAGTATCTGTGGTTTCAGCTATGACAACAAATAAAAAGGAAAAATTATAGGTTTTCATTAAATCATTTCTTTGTTTTGAAACTGTTTTTGGGTTATAGACAAACACTAACTGCCCTGTTTTGCCCTCTAGTGCCCCCAAGTGGTGGAGGCCATCCACCTGGCTCTGGCAGCCCAGCACAGGTGGTTTTTACTGTGGGCTCCCCTCCCAGCGGCAGCACCCCACCCCAAAACTGCAGACAGAGGAAGCACTCGGGTACAACACACACACACACACACACACACTCACACACACACACACACACACACATGCACACACATGCTAACACACTGAAATACATGATATATTTTTAAACTTAATTTTGGCAGCAAAACAGATTCAGATCAACTCCTGTTGCATGAGCACTGCCTGTATCCTGCACACCAAAGCAAACAGGGCACTCAGAGGCTTTTATTTATTTTCTATGAAGAGGAAACTTCTTCAAATGTCATGGAGTTCAGCAGAAAAGGTTAATTTCCTCTTGAGTGAGATCTAATTTGTGCAGAGACGCTTTTAGATCGTAATATTTCAAATTACCCATGTTTTGAAAACACTGATTTGTCAATAGCTGATTGGCTTTCGTTCGTTTCTGAGAGAGGTTGTTTATTTTGCATTTCACTAAGTGGTCACTAACAAATTTGTTTCCTAATAGCAACAGGCAGCATTGATTCTTGGGTTCATTTTCAATGATTTATGTGCACGATACTTAAGCAGAACATTTCTTATTATTTCTAAGATACATTGGATGGATAAAGATGATATGAATTCATTTCATATCCCCTTTTCTGACTCCAGCAGGCTCCTTCACTTCAGTCAGCCCTGCAGGCTCCT
Organism: Thalassoma bifasciatum; assembly: GCA_008086565.1. Taxonomy (NCBI): domain Eukaryota; kingdom Metazoa; phylum Chordata; class Actinopteri; order Labriformes; family Labridae; genus Thalassoma; species Thalassoma bifasciatum. The sequence goes on from RPOG01005891.1 coordinate 25,395, forward strand.
TCACAGGCCGTTTCCCCCAGACAGGCACGTATCTGGATGGCTTTGAGGCTCTGTCCAGCCCTCGCTTCAGTTTCACTGATCCCATCACAGCCAACATGGGCGGCCATGTCACCTTTGAACCTCCAGAGCTTCCTGAGGAAACGCTGATGGAGGTGAGAGCTGTGTTTTCAACACACATCAGTCACTTGAACTCTCTGCCTTTGACTTTGCATATTAGATATTAGGTTAATTAGACACACTGATGTGCTGTAGATGTTGAACGTTAGCCTTGGGAAGTAAAGACATCTGAAGTCCAACCTGCCCCCTGAGAATCCACTCTGTGAATGGATTTCATCAGCAGTGCAGACTGAATGCTGAATCTCATTCTGTTGTCCTCTGTTTCTTTTTGCACCTTGTGTCTCTGAGTGCAGCAGGAGCACACAGACACAGTGCAGAGCCTGCGCTTCATGTTGGATTTCGCCCGCTGTCTGATGGAGGTGGCTGGAGCTCGTGGCTCTGCTGTGATGGGGGAGCTGGCCGACATTTCCCATCCTTCCCTCTTTCAGCATCAGAGCCTGGTAGCAGATCAGATAAGCTCACTGAGTCGAGAATGGAGGTAAGGCCAACGTCAGCATCAGCAACATTGTTGTTGAAACTGTTGCTGCTGGTCCCTGGTTGGAGTTCTAAGGATTTTCAAATGGACCCTGTTTTCTTTTTTTCATCCACACTCACCTACACAGTAGTACTGCACAGTTAATGCAATCGCAACCACGATGTGAGAACATACAATTATATAACCACACTTCAGTCTGCGATTTTGGATTTAAATAATGTGTGGATGTGTCCCTAAATCCTGCAGTCTATCCTCTGTTTGGGTTCTGTTTGGTCACGCCCATCACTGCTCCAAGAGCCTGTGTCTGTGTGTGCGCGCACCAGCCTGTCCAGTCACGTGATTTTCCAGCAAGCTGAAGGAAGAGTAAAGAGTATGGATGACGAATAGGAGCATGATGAACAAACAGACAAGGAATTGGTGGCAAAAAACATGTATCATTTTAATATGGAATCATTTTGGAGCAGAATGACGTGCTGTGAAAAATTTGTAAAGTTTGTGTCGCTACGTCCTGTGGAAACCAAGTGGCAAGCTCCAGTCTGATAATATGAGACAGTGCGGAAGTGCTAAAAAGCTGCTGTTCCTGGAGTGACCACTGGAATATACCAATTGTTGGACATTCCAGTTTTCAAATTGGAATACTACAACCATCAGTGCTATGCCAGTGGCAAAATGGAATATACCACTAGGTAACAACTGACATACCAGATAAAAATGGAGTGCTCTACCAAATGAAAACTGACATAGCACATTTCATCCATTAATAAAAGAAAGGACCTTGAACTGCTTGGAATGCTGTGACATGTCACATGACTTAATGGGGGTGCCACTCTGTCTTCTACAACAATGGCTTTCTCGTTAAGCAATTCTCCTCCAGTTTTAACTGTGAAAATTACGTTTCATTACTTTGATTTAAAGTCACACATGCATTTCCAGTAGGTGGCACTAAGCATCTAAGGTGTTTGCAGTCAAGGAGAAGCAGGCTAATGCTAACCAAGTTAGCCCATCAACCACAATGAACTGCTTACTGCAATATTGCTAATAGGCTGCAACTTTCAGAACACTCAGTTACACTGTACAAGAAAGAACAACTGAGGCAAAGGTTTTCTATTTAGAATGTTGACTGCTTTTCTGACAGGTACATGTAAACGATGCTAAAACACCATATAGTACATTCCTTTTCATGACTGCTAAATGATGTCATCAGTGAAAAATAAGGTCATCAGAAAACTGAATAAACCAGTCTTGGACAAGTGGTATATGACTGATTAAACTGTTATGCCAGTCTGAAAACCGGAATATACCACTATGGAACTGGTTTATTCCACTCAGCTGCAAGTGGTATACCAGATACCTCTTTTTGTTCTCAACGCCGTTGCAGAGAAGGCCTTACTGGCCTGCAGCTATCAACTGCAGTAAATAGATTTTATACTGGGGACTGATGATTAAAATAAGGTTTGCATTTAAAGCTGTGTACCTCAATTCATTCAACATTTAGGTGTGAGGGCCTCAGTGTGACGAGGAGGTTTGAGCTGTTTTGGAATAGACTTGATACTGTTGATCGAGACTTTGAGCCTGGAGTCCCTGCAGACGATGACTACATCCCTGTTTTTATGATGTAGCTGCCAAAAAGCAGTTGTTGAATCCTGTTGTCCAGCTTGTCTCTCAGTTTGCCTTGAGTGCTTTCTCAGAGACCAATAACACAAACATGTTAGTGACATAAATGAATGAATAAGGCATTATTCTGTTTGTCTGTCTGTGTGTCTGTGTCCAGTCATGCAGAACAGCTGGTGCTCTACATGAAGACTGCAGAGCTCTTGTCCACTGCCTTACACACAGCCATGGAGCGAGTCAAACAGGGCAAACTCTACCCATCCACCACGGTCAAACAAGGTACAGGCTTTTCTTTTGGAGGACTCTAATATGTGTCTGAAATAAACGTTAAAACCAGTCACTTTTTATGGTGTTGTTATCATGTTTAGGGTGTTTCCTTTTCTCATGTCTTGTCCCAGTGGTTAAAAGGCTGAATGAGCTGTACAAGTCCAGTGTGGCATCCTGTCGCTCCCTCAGCACCCGTCTGGAGCGCTTCTTTTCCAGGAAACACCGTCTAATGGACCAAATCACCTCCATCAAAGC
>RPOG01005895.1:0-28054 GCA_008086565.1 Thalassoma bifasciatum
ACAAACACGTGTCCGGTGAGGTCATCGTGAGGGAGGTGGAGCAGACGCGTGTGGTGCTGCTCCGTCCCAGGCTGCTCATGAACATCAACGGCGTCTCAGTGGCCAAGGCAGGTGAGGTCACCGACTGTAAACGACTGCGTGAGCGTGTGTGTGTGTGTGTGTGTGTGTGTGTGTGTGTGTGTGTGTGTGTGTGTGTGTGAATGCGTCTGAATGTTTCTGTTGTTCTGATTCATCCTTTGTTATAACAACTGTTCAAACCTCAGTTCATATGATTTTATTGGATTATTAAACATTAAGATTCTGTGTGTGTGTGTGTGTGTGTGTGTGTGTGTGTGTGTGTGTGTGTGTGTGTAGCCAGTAAATACGGCGTCCGACCTGAAGACATCCTGTTGGTCCACGATGATCTGGACAAACCTTTGGGAAAAATCGTCATCAAACACGGAGGAAGTGCCAGGTCCATGATTATTCCAGTGCTTAATATTTATTTATTTATCCTTTAATTTAATTTAATGTATTTAATGAAATATTCTGCAGAGGTGGAAATTCTGTCCTTATAGTTTCACTTGTACGTGTTGAAAAGGAGTTTCTATGGAAGCTAATTCCCGCCAGTTAAAAATAGATAAATAAAACTGGATTCGTTGAGATTTATTTTCTATATAAGGTCATAATTAGGAGATTTAAAAAAAATCAAATAAATGGGATAAAAATGACTGAGATGACAAAATTGAATTAGATAAAAATTAAGATTTTGAGATGAAGAGTCAAAATTGGAGAAAAAAGTTGAAATTTTGAGAAAAAAAGAAAAGTAAAAGCCTTGTGATAAAAAGTTATAATTATCAGAGACAGAAATCAAATAAGACAAAAAGTCAAAATTTTGAAAAAAAAAAAAAAAGAGTTCATGAGTCAAAACATGGTGATAGAAAGTCAAAATTGTCAGATAAGAAGTAGAAAAAAAAAATTAGGTCAAAGTTATGAGATAAAAGTCAAAATAATCTAAAAAGTAGAAATTGTATGATAAAAATGATAAAGTTGAAATTATGAAAAATGAAGTCAGTATTTTGAAAAAGTTGAAATCTTCCGTCTAAAAGTCTGACTGGTGAGGTGCAAAAATAAAAATTATGAGAAAAGAATCAAAATTAGTGTAATTGTGTAAATAAAAGTCAAAAATTTTAGATTTAAGTCAAATTATTAGATAAAAAGTGAAAATTAGATTAAACATAAATTATGTGATTCGAAGTAAAAAGTCAAACTTGTGAGATAAAGTTTAAATTTGAAACTTCTGAGGTGAAATCATGAGTTAAATGAGTAAAATTTGTGGGTAAAAGTCGATTTTTGAGGTAGAAAGTTGAATTTTTGACTTGTCATCTCATGAATTTGACTTTTCGTCTCAAAATTTCAACTTTATATTTAATTTAATAATATTAATAAAAATAATAAAAATTGTGCGTATTAATTTTCCTAACAGGAAGTGCCAGGTCCATGATTATTCCAGTCTTCCATTTTTATTTATTTTTTCTTTTATTTATTTTGATGTATTTACTGAAATATTCTGCAGTTTCACAGAACTGAATCAGATAAAGACGATTTATCCCAGAAGGAAATTCAGTCCTCATAGTTTATACATGTTTAAAAGGAATTCTATGGAAGCCCAATCCTGCCGGTTAAAAAAAAAAAATAAATAATAATAATAATAAACTGGCTTTGTAAATATTTTTTTCCCCATATAATGTAATAATATAAAAGTCAAAATTATGAAATTAAAAGTCAAAATTGGATGAAAAGTTAAGATTTTAAGTTAAAAATTTACAGTTCTGAAAAAAATAATCAAAGCCTTGTGATAAAAAGTCAAAATAATGAGAGAAAAAGACAAAATTGGAAGATAAACCATCAAAATTGGATTTAATGTAGAAGATGTAAAAGTTTGTAAAAAGTCATTATTTTGAGATAAAAATTTGAAATAAAGAAAAACGGTAAATGCCTTGTAATTAAAAGTTAAAATTATATGATACAAAGTGAAAACTGTAATTTAAAAAAGTCTGACTTTTGAGATAGAGTTTGCATGTGATAAAAATTCAAAAATTTGTGATTAAAAAGTTGAAATTTTGAGATAAAAAGTGCAAATTCGATAAACAGACAAATTTGTGTGGAAAATAGTTGAAATTTTGAAAAAAAAATTGTGATTTGTGCAGTTTGTAGTTTTACATTTGAGAAAAATGTAAAATTTTATGACAAAAAACCCTGAAATTTTATGGAAGAAAGTAGCAATTTTGAAATTAAAGTATCATAGTTACGAGATAATTAAGTCAAAACTCTGAGATTAAAAGTCAATATTGGATGAAAAGTTGATATTATGAGTTAAACAGTTGAAATTTTGACTCAGAAATTTAAAATTCTGAAAATAAAATCAAAGCTTTGTGTTAAACAAAGTCTTTTTATTTTGAGAAAAATATAAGAATAATGATAAAAAGTCAAAGTTTTATGGGAGAAAGTGGAAACTTGGAGCAAAAATTCACGAGATACTAATGTCAAAATTTAAGGATAAAACTTGTCATCTCATAAATTCCAACTTCTTATGGGAAAAAAAGAAAATCTCAACAAATCTAATTTTTCATTTTTATTTCTTTAACTGGCAGAAATGTGCTTCCATGGAAACCTGCAGTTTAGAATTTGAGGACGGAATTAAAAAAGATTTTAAAATGCCTTATAAATTTGATTTTAAAAATTAAATGTTTTTAAAAATGAAGGATGCAGAGCTGCTTTAATAATAATAATAAAAATAATAATAATTGTGTGAATTAATTTTCCTGCAGAGGTCATAACGGGGTCAGATCCTGTGTTGAGTGTTTACAGACTGATGTGAGTCACTTTAACCTTTTATTTTCAAACACAGTCACTACTTTAATGATTTTGTTCTCTTTTTTTAAATCTCTATGTTTAATTATTTAATGTTAAACTGTTAAACTCGTTTCCTCAGGTGATGCTGAGGCTGAGAGTCGGGATCGGGCGTCCGCCGGAGAAACGCTCAGTGGAGCGACACGTCCTGGGTCGGTTTTCCTCTGAGGAGAAAAAGGTTCTGGACTCTGTTCTGGTCCAGAGCGTGGACCTCCTCCTGTCCCAGCTCCTCCCCTCACAGCAGGAGGCGCAGCAGGAGCAGCAGCAGGAGCAGGAGGCGCAGCAGAAGCAGGAGGCGCAGGAGGCGCAGTCCCCCTCCTCACCTGCAGGGGGCAGCGGCGCCGCACGGACGAAACAGGAGAGGAAGGAGAGCGAGCGCTCGGACTCTGAGGCGTCTGCAGCTTCTCAGAGCTCAACATGAACATTTACAAAAAAAAAAAAACTCAACTATGACTGAATTTATCCAGGAAACAAGTTTGAATTTATTTAAAATAAAGTTTTTTACACAAACGTCATTTCATTCTGCATTCAAACCTCAAAGACATGTCTCATCTGCAGATTTAAAGTCTGTTTATTTTATATTATAATGAATAAAAATATTTGAAAAACACCAGAGAGAGTATTTCTGAGGTAAATGTCTGAAAAGTTAAACGCAGGAATTTTAAACCTTTTCTGCACTTTTAAGGATCAAAACAACTCAAACTGGTATAAATAATTCTGATATGTTGTTTTTTTAAGTGTGTAACGTTATTACAGTTAAACTGTTTTCAGTATTTCCTCAAATAAACCAAACTTCATTGAGAAAAACATCATTTTCTGCCTCAGAAACACAGGTGTTATCATCTGAAGCTGATTTATTTGGATTTTTTTTTATATTATTTGTTGCAAACATTTAATTATAGAGACGAATGAAGCATCTGCAGAACAACTATGAGATAAAAACACTTTTAATGCAAAAAAGTGTCAAGAAGCAGCTTTTTTGTTGCATGAGGTTAAATTCAGGTTTTATTTAAGGAGGTTTGGTTTCTCTGTTTTGTTCCTTTTTTTTGTTTTTCTCTCTCACAATGTTGTACAGTGGATTTATAATAATAATAATAATAAGTTTATAAGTGCTTCAGTTAACAAACACAGTTACACTATAATAAAAAAAAAAACACTGTTTGTGTCTGAACATATTGGAAGAAGCAGGAATTAAACACTAAAACCATCAACAGGTGATAATTAGCAGCTGAGCAAACTTCAGGTAACTCACCAGCTCCGTGATGTGATTAATCAAAGCTCCGGTTTGACGCTCGTCAGCTTCCGTAGGCGTCTCCTGTGTTTCCACAGTCACTTTAAGAAAGTTTGATGTCGAGTTCAACGTAACATTTAACAATAAACCTGCAGCAAACGCTTCCTCATGTTCTCCCTGTGACTGCAGCAGCTGACAGATCCTCACACAGGTGAGTTTGCTGTGATTGGCTGAGCTCTACCACGTGAGCGCGCACCGGTATGACGTAACGACGAAACGATATGATAACGATAAAAAGAATAATGATAATTGTAAGTTCTGAGGACTTATGCAGATTCATCATTGACTACATTCACAAAGACTTTGTTTCGGGAAAATTTTGTATTCTGTTTTCACAAAAAAAAAAAACAAGTACACAAAAAAAGAAGAGGAGAAACTTTTTTAATAAACGTATTAATTTTGTTAACCAAATTCTCTTTTCACAAATTTATATATTGTGAAAAATACCCAGCTTTATACTTTTTCTTAAAGATATGGAACAATACATACAATTAATTGATAAATGTAACAACCAAAACGCAATTAAAACACTGAACATTTGCTCTGCCGAGAATTAATTTGTTTATTTTTTGTTTATTTTTTGAAGACTTAACCTCTGGCAACTGTTTTTTGTTATGTGTATTTATATAGTGTTCTTGTATACCTGAAGTTAAATAAATAAATACAAAAATAATAAATGATATGGTTTTTCAACCAGGTTACATAAGCCTTTAGCTCCTGTTTTAGCCTTTGACTTGTGTTAAATCCATTTGCTCTTTCTTCAGCACTTGGCTCCTGTTTTTACTTTTTGGTTCATTAATTTCACTTTCTAGCTTAGTTTTAGGTTAAAGGCTTAAACATGAGCTAATCATATTTTCACCTGTAGCCTGTTTTTTTAGTTCTTAGCTCTGGTTCAAGCCTTTAACTTGTTTTTTACCCTTTAGTTTGTGTTTTGGTGTTTTGTTTCTGTTTCAGGCATTAGCTCCTGTTTTACTTTTTGGTTCATCAATTTAGTTTTTGTGCTTAGTTTTTAGCCTTTAGCTCCTGTTTTAGCTTTAAGGTTTTTTTTAGTCGTTTGCTCCTGTTTCGACCTCTGACATTATTTCTTCTGGAAAAGTCACAGGAATTGATTTCAGCAGAGAAAAACAGATCTTTTTTCTCACTGTTCAACTTCGTCAGTCATCATATAGATTACGATTTATGGTAGAGTCTGATTGGATCAGTAAACTATGAATTTTTCTTTAGAAATGTCCATGTTTAGCTTTGAAAATCTCATCTTAAATTGTGGATTATGATCAGAGACATATTTAAATATCAGACTTTTTTAAGATAAACTCAGAAACTCCTGGTTGGGACTTTAACCCTGTGGTGTATAGTGGTCACTACAGTGGACACCTATTTAAAAGTTATTTACTCCTGAACTCAAAAAATGTTTTCAATTTTTTTTCCAAACATTTATATTAAAAAAAAAATTAAAGACAATCATTTGAGTGTGAAATAGCTTATAAACTTTAAATTATTTGGTGTTTAAATGGATGAAAGTGAGTTTAAATGTTTCACAAAAACATTAAAAGAGATTATACATGAAATTACCAAAAAAACAAAAAGATTACATTACATAACAAGATTACATAAATGGATATAAAGAGCGGAGAGACGCGACAGGAGTCAACAGGTTTAAGGTTTTACAGCTCAACGTGAATGAGGAGAGACTCACGTATGGAGTGGGGAGCACGGGAACTCCTCGATCTCGCGAGACCAACTGTCTGTTAGCCCTGCCGCTTGGCGGACGCAACTCGCAGCCGGGGTGAGTTGACAAACACAGTCAATGCAGTGTATTTCCCCCGTTTCCATGGTAACAGACCTTCTCCATTCGTTTCAATGAGGCAAAATCATTTAAGAAATCCAAAAAAATCTTGAAATGTAAAAAAGAAGTTTGGGATGAAGTAAACACCACATCTGTCTGCGTCCCGTCTCTGCTGCGTCACGGCAAAAAAATCAAATAGGATTCTTTCAAGTCGATCCATGACGCAGCCGTGATGCATAAATTCAGGAAGTGGTGCCCGCAAACCATCCAAAAAGAGCCTGTGATTTTCAAAATAAAACCAATCTTATCAAAATTAGGTCGTATTTAGCTTGACTGCAGTGATAAATGGATATAAAGAATGAAGAGACGCGACAGGAGTCAACAGGTTTAAGGTTTTACAGCTCAACGTGAATGAGGAGAGACTCACGTATGGAGTGGGGAGCACGGGAACTCCTCGATCTCGCGAGACCAACTGTCTGTCAGCCCTGCCGCTTGGCGGACGCAACTTGCAGCTGGGGTGAGTTGACAAACACAGTCAATTGCAGTGTATTTCCCCCCGTTTCCATGGTAACAGACCTTCTCCATTCATTTCAATGAGGCAAAATCATTTAAGAAATCAAAAATCTTGATATGTAAAAAAGAAGTTTGGGATAAAGTAAACACCACATCTGTCTGCGTCCCGTCTCTGCTGTGTCACGGCAAAAAAATCAAATAGGATTCTTTCAAGTCGATCCATGACGCTGCCGTGATGCATAAATTCAGGAGGTGGTGCCCGCAAACCATCCAAAAAGAGCCTGTGATTTTCAAAATAAAACCAATCTTATCAAAATTAGGTGGTATTTAGCTTGACTGCAGTGATAAATGGATATAAAGAGCGGAGAGACGCGACAGGAGTCAACAGGTTTAAGGTTTTACAGCTCAACGTGAATGAGGAGAGACTCACGTATGGAGTGGGGAGCACGGGAACTCCTCGATCTCGCGAGACCAACTGTCTGTTAGCCCTGCCGCTTGGCGGACGCAACTTGCAGCCGGGGTGAGTCGACAAACACAGTGCACAATGCAGCGTATTTCCCCCCGTTTCCATGGTAACAGACCTTCTCCATTCATTTCAATGGGGCAACACTGTGCAGGAAATTGAGAATATTTTGAAAAGTACCAAAGTTAGAGATAAACCTTTCACAAGCACAACATCCCTCAGCATTCTTAACACTTTACTCTTTAAACGCTTCGAATCAGTGCAACTTATGATGATGATAAGGTCGGATATCATTATAAAATTTCTCCAAAATGATTTGGCGACCCCCGGGAATCATCTCACGACCCCCATCAGGGCCAGGACCCCAATGTTTAGCACCACTGTTGTTCCTCAGCATTCTTAATTCATGCATCAGACGGTTAAATTCTGTCATTTTCTGAAAACGTGTGTTTGTGTTGACGCTCTGAGCTTTAATTAGAGAAAGTAAATCTACAAAAAAAAAAGAAAAACCTGGAGGACCAAACGCTTTTTTTCCTCCTCTCTCGCCGTCGTGTCCTCGCTGCTGTGGCTCTTTTGGATAAAAACATATTGATTTCCTCTTCCGATTGTCACACTAATTACACTCTTCATCAATTAGCTGCCTTTAATGAGTTGCATCCAGTCAAGAGGCGCAGGGTGTTCTCACACTGCAGAAAGGGTTTTAAAGGAGGGGGGGACAAAAAAAGGCAGAAAAGAGCATATAAACCAGCGGAAAGAGGCCGAGCGGCGCTGAAAGAAAGAGGAGAATCAATACAAAGGAGGAGGCGCGAGATTGCGATGGAGGAGAAGAAGAAGAAAAGCAGCAGAAACAAAAGGAGCCAAACATTGTTGAGTTTGTTTGAGGCCGTCTGTCCCTGCAGCTCCACGCCGCCACAAAGGCTGCTGGGACACACTTGTGGACACGAGGAGGAGGAGGGGGGGGGGGTCAAAGGAAACTTCACACACACACACACACACACACACTGGACCCCCCCTCCTTCGTTTACTGACCCCCCCTCTCCTTCATCAGGCCACTTTCCCAGCATCCTCCACTCACTCGGGGTCAGTCAGAGCTTTAAGAGGCTTCAGCAGTTTGAGGTAAAAAAGACTCAATAATGATACAAAACTCTGACTTATTTAAAAAAAAAAACATCAAAACAGTCAAAATATTGAGACAAAAGAGTCAAAATGATGAGAAATGAAGTAAATTTAGATGTGAAATGTGAAAATTATGAGGTAAAAGATGAAAACCATGGAAAAAAGTCCAAAAAAATGATGTAAAAGTCAATATCGTGCATTAAAAAAAATTAAATATGAGATAAGGAGTCTAAATTTTAAAGTGAAAGGTAAAATTTTTAGATAAAAAGACAAAAAATTATATAAAAGTCACGATAAATAAAACCCATTAAAATCTTAAAAAAAGATAATTTGAGAAAATGGGGTCAAATGATCAGGGAAAAAAATGCAGAATTGTAAGATAAGAAGTCAAAATTTTGACTTAATAGGTGAAATATGGAGAAACAAAAGACGAAATAATAATGTAAAAAAGTGAAAGTGAAAAAGAAACCCATCAAAATCTGAGAGAATTGTCAAAATGATGAAAATAAAAATGGCAAAAAATCTGAGAAATGAAGTAAATTTAGAGGTGAAATGTGAAAATTTTGAGGTAAAAGATGAAAATCTGAGAAAAAAGACCAAAAAAATTACCTAAAAAGTCAATTTCTTGCAAAAAAAAAAAAAGTGCTAAAGAGTTTAAATTCCAATGTCACAGGGGAAATTCTTAAATAAAAGACAAAAAATTGTGTTAAAGTCACAAAAAAAAAATCATTAAAATCTGAAAAAAAGATAATTTGAGAAAATGGGGTCAAATGATCAGGGAAAAAAATGCAGAATTGTAAGATAAGAAGGCAAAATTTTGACTTAATAGGTGAAATTTGGAGAAACAAAAGACAAAAATAATAATGTAAAAAGTGAAAGTGAAAAAGAAACCCATCAAAATCTGAGAAATGAAGTAAATTTAGAGGTGAAATGTGAAAATTTTGAGGTAAAATAAAAACCCAAAAAAATGACGTAAAAAGTCAATATCTTGCAAAAAAATTAAATATGAGATAAGGAGTCTTAATTTCAAAGTAAAAGGTGAAATTCTTAGATAAAAAGACAAAAAATTATATAAAAGTCACAATAAATAAAACCCATCAAAATCTGAAAAAAAGATAATTTGAGAAAATGGGTCAAATGATTGCAGAATTGGAAGATAAAAAGGCAAAACATTTTGACTAACAGGTGAAATTTTGAGAAATAAAATGTACAAAGTGAAAATGAAAGGTGATTTTTAGAAAAAGAAATGTCAAAATGATGGGAAATGAAGCAAATTTAGAGGTGAAATGTCAACATTTTGAGGTAAAAGATGAAAATCTGAGAAAAAAAGACCAAAAAAATGACGAAAAAAGTCAATATCTTGCAAAAAAAAACATTAAATATGTGATAAGGAGTCTAAATTTCAAAGTAAAAGGTGAAATTTTTAGATAAAAAGACAAAAAATTATATAAAAGTCACGATAAATAAAACCCATTAAAATCTGAAAAAAAGATAATTTGAGAAAATGGGTCAAATGATGAGAAAAAAAATGCAGAATTGGAAGATTAAAAGGCAAAAATTTTGAGAAAAAAAATGTACAAAGTGAAAATGAAAGGTGATTTTTAGAAAAAGAAATGTCAAAAATCTGAGACAAAAAGTTAAAATTATAAGATAAAACTCAAAGTTAATATTTTGCAGAAAAATGACAAAAAGTTTAATTCTCAGGTAATTGATGAAATTGTGGGATAAGAAGTTAAAAATCCTGAGGTAAAAAGTCTTAATTTTGCATTAAAAAGTCCTTTATCTGAGTAAAATTAGTAAATGTGATCAGTAAAAGTGAAAATGATCAGATATAAAAATTGAGAATTATATATAAACAAACCACGAACAAAGGCTGCTTGGACACTTGTGGACACCAGAAGTGGGGGGGGGGCTCAAAGGAAACTTCACACACACCGTGAACCCCCCCTCCTTAATTTGCTGCCCCCCCCTTCTCCTTCATCAGGCCACTTTCCCAGCATCCTCTGCTCCCTTGGTCAGAGCTTTAGACGCTTCAGCAGTAACTTTTCTTCTGCAGGGGTCAGAGGTCAGCGCCGGGGCCGGACGACCCGCTCTTCAGAAGAACCCCCCCCCCTTAAAATTAATTCAGGAATGGACCCCCCCTCCACACACACGCACACACACACACACACACACACTCTGAACAGTGGCCCCGTGGGGGGTCTTCCCACAGATGTGCCAACTCTGCAGGAGCCTGAACAGGGGCCCCTGACTTTACTCAGAGGAACCAGAGCAACAAACACTAAACTCTGATATTTGATATAAATGTTCATAAATATTTACAAATATCCACTTCATTAAAGCTCAGGTCAGGTCATGATGAAGGTTTCAGGTGTGAAATTATCATTTTACGTTTCCTCTTTGATGAAAATAACTTGATTCTGTACAAAAATCTGAACGAGGGCTGAGTTTTAGTGTCTGACTAACTTTAGGTTTTCCATAAAAGATCATTTACACCAATGATTAAATAAATTAAAAACTTGGCTTTGTGCAGAATTTCTTTTACCTAGAAACAGTTTAAGTATTGGAGTAGAAATGTGAAAATTGTGAGAAAAAAAAATGTCAAAATTCTGAGATGAAAAGGAATTTTTTTCATTCATTTCAATTCAAAATTATTTTATTTATATTTATATATATTCTCTTCAATTCAAACATTAATCCAGGCTCTCTGGACCCAGTCAGGGGGTCATCACACTCATGCTGCTGTGTGGTTACCATGGTAACGGACCTTCTCCATTCGTTTCAATGAGGCAAAATCATTTAAGAAATCAAAAATCTTGATATGTAAAAAAGTTTGGGATAAAGTAAACACCACATCTGTCTGCGTCCCGTCTCTGCTGCGTCACGGCAAAAAATCAAATAGGATTCTTTCAAGTCGATACATGACGCAGCCGTGATGCATAAATTCAGCGTCAGGAAGATTAAACGGGACAGGAAGAGGCCTGTGATTTTCAAAATAAAACCAATCTTATCAAAATTAGGGCGTGTTTAGCTTGACTGCAGTGATAAATGGATATAAAGAGCGGAGAGACGCGCCAGGAGACAACAGGTTTAAGGTTTTACAGCTCAACGTGAATGAGGAGAGACTCACGTATGGAGTGGGGAGCACGGGAACTCCTCGATCTCGCGAGACCAACTGTCTGTCAGCCCTGCCACTTGGCGTACGCAACTTGCAGCTGGGGTGAGTTGACAAACACGGTCAATGCAGTGTATTTTCCCCCGTTTTCATGGTAACAGACCTTCTCCATTCATTTTAATGGGGCAACACTGTGCAGGAAATCCAGAATATTTTTGAAAAGTACCAAAGTTAGAGATAAACCTTTCACAAGCACAACATTCCTCAGCATTCTTAACACTTTGGACGCTTCGAATCAGTGCAACTTATGATGATAATAAAGTCGGATATCATCATTAAATTTCTCCAAAATGATTTGGCGACCCCCGGGAATCATCTCACGACCCCCATAAGGGCCAGGACCCCAATGTTGAGCACCACTGTTGTAGAAGACCTCTCTCTCTCTCTCTTTTCTTTTTTTTTCTCTCTGGATGTTCAGTTATTTTTATCCTGTGGCCTTTGGCTGCTCCTCATTATGTTTCAGTGATTCGTCTGCAGGGAGAAAACCCTGAAGTATTTTATCTCGGTGTTTTACTGTAACGCTCCAGCAGGGACCTGTAGTGTCTTTCATTATCTCTGCACCTCCTTCTCCTTCCACTGTGTGTGTGTTTTCTGTGTGTGTGTTTTCTGTGTGTGTGTTTTCTCTGGCGTTCCCATGCCACAGTGAGCTACAGTGAATCTCCGCCCGTCAGGGATCCTTTTCTCATCCCTCTCTTTCCGATGAGTAAGCGTTAATAACGCGTCCTTCTCTCCTTTCACGCCCGTAATCTCCGGCGATCTCGGGCCTCCCGCACTAAATTATTCTTACAGGGCCGTGAAAAGGCAGCAGCGGGGCCCTTTAAGAGGCAAATGAGCGTCCAACGTGCAGAGATGTTCCCAGAGACGGAAACGTTAGCTCACTGACATGTCCACCGTCGCCCTGAAGGCAAAGCCTGCTGGGTAATTTATCCTTTAACCCCTTGTCTGGGTGTTTACATTCGGCTTTAAGCTCAGAGGAGCGGCGGCGGCGGCGGTGGTGGTGGAGTAGCGTTGGATTATCACCCAGGGAAGAAGATCTTAGAGCAGAAACATCAGATCCTCTTTCTGATTTTGGTTTTATCTCAGAGATTCGTCCTGATCACGTTTTCTGAGAAGTTTAACTCAAAAGTGAAGGGTTGTTAATCATAAACACAAACAAAAATAAGCCAAGTTTTTTTAAATCATTCACATATGTTGATTATTTGGTAACACTTTAGATTAGGGAACACATTCACCATTAACTAGGTGCTTATCAACAGATATAAGGGTCAATGAGGTGACGTCCCCTTTTTTTATTTCCTTCCATCATGAATTGAGTATTTCATCACATGTATTTCTTTATTCTATGAAACCTGTGTTATTTGAACACATCTTTAAACTATTAAAATATAACATGTTTTTTTGTGTTTTGGTTCCTCAAACCCCCAAAATGTCAGGTGGTGCAACCGTCCTGACAAGTATCCACAGTAATTAAACTCTAAAAATTGAATGTCAGTTATTGTAAATGGAAATTAAAAATACAGTGGCATTATTTTATGCTTGAACCTTTTTAAATAAAACATTCTTTGCAAATAAAAANAAAAACTTTTGTCCCGTAATTTTCACCTTGTCAAATGTCAGGGTGGTGCAACCGTAACATTAGACTTTTATTTTAAAGTGAAGAGAATAAAACAGGAAACAGGAAACTGCATCAGCCAGAGGAGCCCAAATGACATTTGTGACCAAGTGGAAAAGTTTGTAGATTTCTCTGAAATACTGATAAAAAAGGTTTTTTCACTTTATTGGTGACTGGAACAATTTCCATGTCAGGTGGTACAACCAATGTAATAATGTGAAATGTTATTTTAACATCAAATTATTGATCTTATTCACAAATAAAAGAAATGAAACACACAAAATGAAAATGTATGAGTCACTACAGACACTTGAGAGATACTTGCCAATAATTTCACACAGAAAAAATAACAGGAACATATAAATATATTTTCATATATTTGGTTGCACCACCTGACATTTTTGGGTGCTCAAATTAAAAATACTAAAAAATAATGAACCTAAAAACTTTGAAATGTTGATCAACTACTGAAATCTGTTAGAAAACATAATTCTTCTCTCAGAAATATGTTTTTATCCATTTTCAAAGAACTTTGACCCATATAAGTATCTAATTAGTATTCATTAAGCAGGCATTAACCCCTTATTCTACCTCTATTGCAACATGAATTCAGACTTTTCCATATATTAACTCCTAATTATTACTTTTTGACTGTTATGACTGTTTGATGAGGCTCACCTGCCTATAAAAGCTGAATGCAGCCTGCAGTCAGTCAAGGCATTTTTGAGTTGAAGACTGCTGCCTCTCAATTTGGGACTTTGTTTTGTCTTTTAGTTGTTGCACTATGTTCCTGGTGTTTTCTTAATAAATCACTTTTTGTATTGTTGAGGTGTGTTTTAGTATTTTTATGTGAATCTTTTGTGGGTTGTTGTTAGGCCACTTTTAGTTGGGGCGTAACAAATGGGGGCTCGTCCGGGATCTGAACCCGGAACCTCTTTGTTACGCCCCAACTAAAAGTGGCATATTCCCAAATTAATGAATATGTGTTCCCTAATCTAAAGTGTTACCGATTATTTTTGCAAAATTGTCAATAAACTCCGATATCAGGGTCATGAACACAGACGACCTTTTGTCTCAGATTCATGATGAAACATTACCGTACGTTACATAACTTAACGATGCTTAACGTTGTGATGAAGATTTGTTGCCGTACATTACGTTAGGGTATCATAGTTACTCAAAAATGTGGAAAATCCATCGTGTGGAGTTTTTCTAAATTGGGCCAAAAACGACAGGTGCAGGGTCAAAATAATGGACCAAAAATTTTTCTCCAAATTGCTGAAATTTTTGTCCCAAGGTGACGCAAACGCCATCCAGTGGCTTAAAACTGCATTCTGAACTGTTTTGATAAGTTAAGTTATGACACAATAAGTTGCGATACCTTTTGTTATTCAGTAATTTTTGCATTATGTTACATTATGATATGAAATGGTTACAATAGGACACAATATGTTACCTCGTTGCACAATAAGTTGCAAAACGTTTTGTTGTGTAACATCACTTAATGATACTCAACAATATTTGGTTATACATTATTTTATGATAAGTTACATTACGATATAAGAAGTTGCAATACCTTCTGTTACACAGGGATTCAGGGCAATACATTGCAAAACATTACATTATGATATGATATATAACATTATGACACGATAAGTTGCAATAGATGATATGTTACATTATGATTTGTTATAATAGGATTGATGCTGTACATAACAATATATAATGTTGTGACACAATGAGTTGCAAAACATTTTGTCATGTTACAACATGTTTTACAGCGTTTCATGACAATACATCGCAATATGTTATGTTTTGTCACAATAGGTTTTTATTTATGTTATGTTTATGGGTCAATGACAAAAAGAGGGTCTAAAAACTTATTTTTTAAAAAATGAAAATGGATAAAAACATATTTCTGAGTAAAGAATTACTTTTTCTAACAGATTTCAGTAGTTGACCAACATTTCAAAGTTTTTAGGTTCATTATTTTTTAGTATTTTTAATTTGAGCACCCAAAAATTTGAGTTTTACATTAAAAATCCGATATTTCATTTTTTTTAAAGGCAAGTTATGAAGAGACAAATGACAAAATAATTAAATTAAAGAAAATCTTACAAATAAAAACTAATAAGACTCTTTTTATTCTTCAAGTTAACAAATATTACAAACATTTTTTTGATTATTATCATTTCTTTGGGATTTGTTTGTTTGTTGATTGAGCAGAAATAAATTTATATCATTTTATTTTTAATTTGTTTGATTTTTTTCATAGCTTTTGTTTTTTTTTTCGTTGTTAATTGTTGTTTTCCCACCATCACATCATCAAGAGTGAGGGAAGCCTCTGACTGCAGCTGAGAGTGGAGACGTCATCTGTGTGTGTGTGTGTGTGTGTGTGTGTGTGTGTGTGTGTGTGTGTGTGTGTGTGTGTGTGTTTTAACAGGGTTTTGATTGTAACTGAAATCGAAGAAAAAGAAAAAGAGAGAAAAGAGGAAAAATGAGAGCGTTGTTTCTTTAAGAGCTCTCTCTCTCTCTCTCTCTCTCTCTCTGTGCAGATTCATTACTCCTCCTCCTCCTCCTCCTCGGGGCACAATGGGCATTTATCATCCTCCCCGCCGTGTGTGTGTGTGTGTGTGTGTGTGTGAGAGAGAGAGAGAGAGAGTGTGTGTGTGTGTTTATTCATATCTCAGTACCATGAGCAGACCGGCCCCACTCCCGAGCTTTCTCCCGGTGACACGGACGCACGGAGCGGCTCTCATTGTTGGAGGAGCCCCAGAAAAAGCCCCTCAGAGGCGGACACGGAGGAGCCGGAGGAGCCGGAGGGAGCCGGAGCCGCTGGAGCTTCTTCCCCCCAATCAGGAGCCTGTTTCCCGGCTCTGCCTCCTGGATGTACCCGCGGATGGAGAAGAAGCAGGTGCATCAACCTGCAGCTCCTGTTTTTTTTTTTTTTTCTTCTTTTCCTCCTCTGCAGGTTTTAAAGCAGAGCTCTTTAAAGGGGGAGGAGGGGGAGGAAGGATGGAGGGGAGAGATGCGCGTGAACAGGTGCAGATATGGCGGAGAGGAGTTTGGATTCCCGGGATTTCCCTCTTTTTTACGCGGATTCTCCTCCACCTCCTCCACCTCCTCCTTCCTCCTCCTCTTGGATCGTGTGTGATAAATTGGAGAGCTGCTAATTAGAGCTTTAATTGGCTCCACTTTGAGCTGAAGGAGACTCTTCTTTTGGGGCCTTTTTATTTTTCCTCCTTTTTTGCGTAAAGTTGCTCCTCTTTGTGCTCCTTCATGAGCTCTAGCTGCTGATTGTCCAAACGCAATTCTTGTGAAATCTCAAACATAAAACCGAGAATTGTGCCTGGACATCTGTTGCTGGAAACTCCTTTACACTTCCTCCTGGATCACTCTCTCTTTTACTCTTTTTTCTTTTTTTTAATTTCCTCCTTCTCCTTTTTTAATTCGTCATTTTACGCACACGCTCATCTTCATTTTCTGTTCCTAAATCCACATTTTAAGCCTCTTTCTCTTCTCTTTTCATGAACTTCAAAGCACAAACTCTGACTCTGAGGCAGGAAATAAAGAGTAATAATTGAGTATTTTGTTTTTTTCTTCACTTGTTGGAGTGAAACTAATATTTCTTTCTCCTCAAACTCTGTGACGGTTTATTGTCGCTCCGCTGCAGAGCTTTTGTGTCCCTCTTTTGTTGCCGTTTTTTTAAGGGATTATAATTTGCATAATTCTTCAGGAATGTATCATTTTTAATTTTGTTTAACAAACCGTGACCTCTTCCAGGCCTTTTCTTTTTTTTTTATTATCCCCGCAGACAGGAAAAGCCTTTACAAGCCAATAAAAGCAGCGTCTTCGTTTCTGCTCATGTTGATGAATAATAAAGAATCTGTGGAAGAATCACTTCATCTTTTTATTATTTCACTTTTATTTCTACATCCCTTCTGTTGAAAAAAACCCATTTCTGTAAGTTAAAAATATCAAAATGAAAACTATGATTGGTTGAAAATGTATTAGGCCCGTGTTAAGTCAAAATTATGAGTTAAGAAAAAGAAAATTTCGATTTTTATTCTCATAATTTCGATTTGTTACAAATGTTTTACATCTGTTCTATTTGTGCAAAATATCTGCAGCTCAAAGAAATCAAACATGCATGAAATGAAACATTTATTTTGTCCTTATTAAGTCGAAATTTTGACTTGACATGGACAAAATAAAAATTCTCCAGAAAGCAGAGTTGTCATTTTTATTTTCCAAACTTCTGTTTTTATTTCACATCAGTTTTTCATGTTTTAATTCTGTTTTATTTCTGCAGCTCAAAGAAATTAAACCATGCATGTAATTGACTTTTTTAAAATCTAAAAATGTTGACTTTTGAACTTAAAATGTTTAATTTATTCCAGATTTTTAGGTTTTTACCTCAAAGTTTCAACTTTTATCATGAAATTTGACTTAATATTATCCAAAAAAGACCAAAATACATTTATTCTGTTCACCTAAAATCGAAATTTTGAGTAAAAAAGTCAAAAATGTTTGAAATACTAATTAGTTCTGCAGGAAATTTACATTTATTGTTTAAAGTAAGTTGAAATTTTGAGTTTAAGTGTAAAAATTATGAGGTATTAAGTCAAAATCTAAATTTTAATCTCAAATTTTCACCTTTTCTCTTGATGTTTCTGCTTTTAATCTCACAATTTTGACTTAATCACCTTAACATTTGACATAATTATCTCAAAATTTTGTGTAAAATTCAAATCAGATTATATGTGCAAAGTTCAGAAGCTCAGAGAAATTAAACCATGCATGAAATTGACAGTTTTATCTCAAAATGTTGACTTTTGAACTTGAAATGTTGCCTTTAATATCCCAGATTTTTAGGTTTTTACCTCAAAGTTTCAACTTTTATCATGAAATTTGACTTAATATGATTCAAAAAAAGACCCAAATACATTTATTCTGTCCATGTAAAATCGAAATTCTGAGTAAAAAAAGTCAAAATGTTGATTATCTTTAACTGTTTTTAAAGAAATAAAAGATGCAGAAAATAATTTAACATTTATTTTTTCCTAATAAGTTGAAATTTTGAGTTTAAGTGTAACAATGATCAGGCAAAAAGTCAAAATCTAATTTTTAATCTCAAATTTTCACCTTTTTGCTTGAATTTTCAGCTTTTAATCTCACAGTTTTGACTCAGTTATCTCAAAATTTTGTGTAAATTCAAATCAGATGTTTGCAAAAGTTCAGAAGCTCAGAGAAATTCATTTATTTTGTCCATATTAACATGGACAAAATAAAAATTCTCAAGAAAGCCAAGTTGTCATTTTTATTTTCCAAACTTCTGTTTAAATTTCACATCAGATTTTTGTGCTTTAAACTGTTTAATTATGTAAAAGTTTTGCAACTGAAAGGAATAAAAAATGCATTAAATTTTACTTTAATTTTCTCCTTGTACATTGAAATTTGAGTTAAATAGTCACATTCATGAGGGGAAAATGTCAAAATTTTGACTTTGAGCTCAAATGTTTGACATTTTCTTAAATTTTGGACTTTTTATCTCATAATTTTGACTTAATTATCTCAAATATTCTGTGTTTTGCATCAAAAATTTGTCTAAAACTCAGATCTTTATGCTTTAAATGTGTTTTATTTGTGGAGAATTCCTGTGGCTCAAAGACATGAAACATGCATGAAATGACACATTTATTTTGCTCATATAAGCTGAAATTTTTAAGTTAAAGACTCAAGTCAATGAGTCGTCTTTATTTTCACCTCAGAGTTTTATGCTTTAAATGATTAATTTGTTTTTTTTATTATTTTTTTTGCAGAAAAGCATCTTAGGTGCTTGTAAATCTCAGTTATTAAACAAAACTGCAACATAAATTCCCTTTTACATCTGCATTTTTTTGTAGTTTTTAGTTGAAATAGTGAAAATATTTGATTTAAATTCAGATGAAAGAAAAAAAAAAAAAAAAGAGTTTGTGTTAAAAGCTGTTTTTTTATTTTTCAGTTAAAGTCAAATTTCAAGATTTTATTTTCTCTGATCCCTAAAGTTTGCAGGTTTCAGTTTTTGTAAAATAAAAAGTTTGTGTGCAGGAAGTGACAGCTGTGACCTGACAGGAATCAGTGAAACCAGAAAAACCAAACTTTGACTTTGGCGCGTTGGTTTTTCTGGGGTTTGTTTGATTTTCACACCACTGAAGCTTTACTGGGACGACTCGGGCGGGTGGGGCCTCACTTTAATTTTGTAATCTCCTCACAGCGGGGAGCCGTGTGTGTGTGTGTGTGTGTGTGTGTGTGTGTGTGTGTGTGTGTGTGTGTGTGTGTGTTCAGTTTAAATCCCACCACCCAAGTTGGAGAGAAAAACGCTCAAGTTTCCTGTTGACCCAGTGTCAGTGAACGCCTCATGGTCGGAAACTTTAACAACATAAACTGTAAAAATCAACATTAATCACATTAAGTGAATCTTATATTCTCACTTTAAAGTTCTTAAACTGTGTGAAACAAACTGAAACAGTTAGAAGGAAACTTTACTTTAAATGAAACTCTGTCTACAAATGTCAAAAAGAAAAAATATTAGATTAAAATAAGATTAAACTGAATTATTTTCTCAATAAGTTCAGCTTCTCTCTGCTTTAAGAAAAATCTTTAGAGCACAAAAACTTACAAAAATAACTAAATTTGATGTCATAGTCATAAAATTTAAACACATTTGAACATCTCCAGAACAGATGAGAAGACGGAGAATCTTTAAAGTCAGGAGGGAAACTTTGGAGGAAAAGATTCAGACACAAACGTTTGATTTTAAACTTCAGAACAAACTTCATCAGAAACTGAAGGAGGAAAAATGAAGGTTGGATGATGGAAATTTGGTTTTTAGATCGATGAATGATTTGACTGTTGGATTTTTGGATTGTTTATTGTTGGAGGTCAGATTATTGGATGTTTGTTTGTTGGATTGTTGTGTTGTTGGACCAATGGACTCTAAGATTGATAAACTCTTTGATTGGATTGGTGGATGTAGGTTTTCAGATGTGTGTTATTTTTGGTTGTTGCATATTGCATCGTTAGTTGTTGGATTGTTGGATGTTTGAAGGATTGTTGGATGTTGAATTGTTGAATTTTTGGATTGTTGTTTGTAGGACTGTGGGGTGGTTGGATGAAAGGATGTTGGATGCTAGATTGTTGGATTGTTGAGTGGTTGGATGTTTGAGTGTTCAATTGTTGGATTTTTGGATTGTCAGATGTTTGAAGGATTGTTGGATGTCAGATTATTGGATTGATGGGAGGTTGGATGTTTAAAGGATGTTGGATGTTGAATTGTTGGATTTTTGAATTGTTGTTTGTAGGACTGTGGGGTGGTTGGATGAAAGGATGTTGGATTGTGGGATGTCAGATTGTTGAATGTCAGACTGTTGGATGTTGCATTGTTCGATGCTAGATTGTTGGATTGTTGAGTGGTTGGATGTTTGAATGTTGAACTGATGGATGATTGATAGTTGGATTGTTGGCCGTTGCATTGTTGGATGTTGAATTGTGGGATTGTAAGTTGTTGGATTGTTGGATTTTTGGATTGTCAGATGTTTGAAGGATTGTTGGATGTTGAATTGTTTGATTGTTGTTTGTAGGACTGTGGGGTGGTTGGATGAAAGGATGTTGGATGTTGGATTGTGGGATGTTGAATTATTGAATGTCAGACTGTTGGATGTTGCATTTTTGGATGTTAGATTGTTAAATGTTGCATTGTTGGATGTCAGATGTTTGAAGGATTGTTGGATG
Organism: Thalassoma bifasciatum; assembly: GCA_008086565.1. Taxonomy (NCBI): domain Eukaryota; kingdom Metazoa; phylum Chordata; class Actinopteri; order Labriformes; family Labridae; genus Thalassoma; species Thalassoma bifasciatum. Next base: position 20,622 of record RPOG01005895.1, read on the forward strand.
TCAGATTGTTGGATTGTTGGGAGGTTGGATGTTTAAAGGATTGTTGGATGTTGAATTGTTGGATTTTTTAATTGTTGTTTGTAGGACTGTGGGGTGGTTGGATGAAAGGATGTTGGATTGTGGGATGTCAGATTGTTGAATGTCAGACTGTTGGATGTTGCATTGTTGGATGCTAGATTGTTGGATTGTTGAGTGGTTGGATGTTTGAGTGTTGAACTGATGGATGATTGATAGTTGGATTGTTGGCCGTTGCATTGTTGGATGTTGAATTGTTTGATTGTTGTTTGTAGAACTGTGGGGTGGTTGGATGTAAGGATGTTGGATTGTGGATTGTTGGATGTTGAATTACTGAATGTCAGATTGTTGGATTGTTGGGTGGTTGGATGTTGAATTGTTGGATTGTTGTTTGTAGGATTGTGGATTGTTGGATGTTTGAAGGATTGTGGGATGTCATATTGTTGAATGTCAGACTGTTGGATGTTGCATTGTTGGATGTCAGATTGTTGGATTGTTGTGTGGTTGGATGTTTGAGTGTTGAACTGATGGATGATTGATAGTTGGATTGTTGGATTGTGGGATGTTAGATTGTTGAATGTCAGACTTTTGGATGTCAGATTGTTGGATGCTTGAGTGTTGAACTGATGGATGATTGATAGTTGGATTGTTAAATGTTTGTCATTTGTACATTGGATGTTTGTTTGATGGGTTGTTGGATGTTGGATTGTTGGATGTCAGAATGGTGGATTGTTGAATTGTTGGATTTTTGGGTGGTTGGATGTAGGACTGTGGGGTGGTTGGATGTCAGATTGTTGGATGTTAGATTGTTGGATTGTTGGGTGGTTGGATGTTTGACACAACTTGACTACCTACTAACTATCAACCTAACAATTTACAAACAGTAAACCTAGTAACCTAACAACCGGTAAACTACCCAACAACCTAGAACCTAACAACCTACAGTCTAACCACTTAACAACCTAACAACCCACCAACCTACCTCCTGACACCCCACCAACCTACTTTCCTACAACCTACAACCCAACACCCTACACAGATTGTTGAATGTCAGACTGTTGGATGTTGGATTTTTGGATGTTAGATTGTTAAATGTTGCATTGTTGGATGTTAGATTGTTGGATTGTTGGATGCTTGTGTGTTGAACTGATGGATGATTGATAGTTGGATTGTTAAATGTTTGTCATTTGGATCATTGGATTGTTGGCCATTTGATGGGTTGTTGGATCTTGGATTGTTGGATGTCAGATTGGTGAATTGTTGGATTGTTGGGTGGTTGGATGGAGGACTGTGGGGTGGTTGGATGAAAGGATGTTGGATGTTGGGTTGTGGGATGTCAGATTGTTGAATGTCAGACTGTTGGATGTTGGATTTTTGGATGTTAGATTGTTAAATGTTGCATTGTTGGATGTTAGATTGTTGGATTGTTGGATGCTTGTGTGTTGAACTGATGGATGATTGATTGTTGGATTGTTAAATGTTTGGCATTTGGATCATTGCATGTTTGTTTGATAGGTTGTTGGATCTTGGATTGTTGGATGTCAGATTGGTGGGTTGTTGGATGTTTGTTTTTTAAATTGTTGTGCTGTTGTGTTGTTGGAATCGTTGGACGAATGGGCTCAAAGATTGATGGAGCGTTTGGTTTTTATATTGTTGGATTATTTGATGTGTGTAAAAGTTATATGTTGAATGTGTTGGATGTTGAATGTTGGATGTTGGGTTTTTTAGATTTGTGGTCATGTTATATGTTGAATGTGTTGGATGTTGAACCGTCGGATGCCGTTGGAGCTGACATCGCGGTCCAGGCGCTGACGCTGCAGCTTTTTCTCCTGACGTTTCCTTCAGGTTTCACTTTCAGCCCAAAAGAGAAAATTGATTTGAATCGACAGAAAAATCGACGACGCAGAAATGTTGAGGAAACAATTAGGAGAGCGGCGTAACGATCAGAGCGATCTTTAAAGACATTTAACCTTCGCTGACGTCTGCTGATGAGATATAGACTCAACCTCAACGCACCCACAGACGCACGGACCGACAGAGCGCCGAGAGTTCCTGAAAACCTGAACACAACACACAGTCTGTGACGTTTGTTTTTATCTGAAACTGCATCAGGACCAAGAGTCAGGGAGGAAACATTTATATCATTTAATTAATTTTAAGATGTAAAACTAAAGATGAAACTCTTGAAATATGTAAAAGAGAAAAATAAAATGCATGTTAATGTGCGTTATAGGAGTTTTATAAAGTCCCCGAAAGGTTTATTTCATCTTCGGCCTTCAAAATAAAAGTTTGAATCTCTTAATATTTTTACCAATTCTCAAAATGCAAAATAATAATAAGAAAAAAAAAGAGAGAAAAGGAGTTTATCTTACTTTTACCATATTTCAAACACTGCAAGTTGAAATTAATTGGTTAAATGTTTGGACAAAGTTTTCAAAATAAAAAAATTAGAAAAATAGAGAAAGAGAAAAGAATCTTAAAATTCTAAGATGTTTTTTTTTTTTTATAGAGTTAGAAAAATCTGTTGTGCGTTCAAAGATTATCTGAGTCATTTATAACATCTAATTAATGAAATTTTAAGATGTAAAACTAAAGATGAAACTCTTGAAATATATAAAAGAGAAAAATAAAATGCATGTTAATGTGCGATATAGGAGTTTTATAAAGTCCCCGAAAGGTTTATTTCATCTTCGGCCTTCAAAATAAAAGTCTGAATTTCTTAATTTTTGTACCAATTCTCAAAAGGCAAAAAAAAAAGAGAAAAAAGAGAGAGAAAAGGAGTTTATCTTACTTTTACCATATTTCAAATGCTGCAAGTTGAAATTAATTGGTTAAATGTTTGGACAAAGTTTTCAAAATAAAAAATTAGAAAAATAGAGAAAGAGAAAAGAATCTTAAAATTCTAGGATGTTTATTTATTTTATAGAGTTAGAAAAATGTGTTGTGAGTTCAAAGATTATCTTCAAAATGCAGAAAATAATCTTTAAACTCAGATTTAATCAATGAGGAGAAAATCTAATAGGGGAGACCGGGGACAGGTGCAACGCTTCAATCACAGTTTGGATTACACAAAACAAATTTTAATATGATAAACTTGAATCTGTCTGTTCAAAGTCAAAACCATTAAACACTTTACTCTCCAACCAATTCACTTATTTCAGAAAATGTCATGTTTTTATTTGTGGCTAAAGTCCACATCAGGATAAATGCAGCTGAAACATTTTTTCCCCTCTTCATTTTTTTATAACTAATTTTTGAGCATCATTAACTTTAAGATGCTTCATGTCAGACATAAAACATCCACCACATCACTTCTACACCTTCTCATCTACATCTGGGTGAAATTTGAGCTTTTTAGGTAAAACTTTGTAGGAGTTGGAGAGTTTTTAGTCTCAGCAGATGGGTTGGTAACGGATTGTACCGCTCTGCTGTGTATGTAAATATGAATGATTAATCGCTGCAGCTTTAAAATTTGCAAACTTACAAAATAAATTTTTCCAACTTCGTATTTTATTACGGTGACATAAAAATTAAAGGTAAATGTTATTGACTGTAAGTTAAAAATCTCAAATTAATGACACCTATGAACAGTCCTGCCAACGTGGTGGACTGTAAAACCCCCAAACTCCTTGGTTTTGTGTTTTTTTGTACAATATAAAATTATCAAAAAAGATGTGTACAAATAACACAGGTTTCATAGAATAAAGAAATACATGTGATAAAATACTCAATTCATGATGGAAGGAAATATTGTACTCGGAAACAAAAAAAGGGGACGTCACCTCATTGACCCTTGTGTCGTTTGCAGCAAAAAATTGTCATTTTTCCCAAATTTGATGAAAAACTTTGGTGTTTAAGTTTAGATTTCTGTGGATTTTAACCTTGTAACATGATTTTTTAATTTATTCTTCTGGCATTATTTCAGTTTCTTTACTACCACATAGGATTAAGGCATTTTCAAGACTCGTATCATGAATTTACCAGAAAAAAAAGTCATAGATTCACGAGACGTAAGTCATAGAATTATGTGAATATTTATAAATAAACTGGATTATCATAAATCTATGACTTAAGTCGTGTAAATTTTTGGCTAAATTCTTCTGAGTCCATGACTTTTTTTTTCTCTCAAATTAACAACTCATTCTCATAAATGTCTGAATTTATTCTCGTAAATCTATAAGATTATTTTTGTGAATTCAACTTTATTCTCATAAATCTACAACTTCATTCTTGTAGAGTTATAACTTGATTTTTGGAAATCTATGACTTTATTCCTTTAAATTGGCAACTTTGTTTCTGTAAATTTATGAATTAGAATTACTGATATCTACAATTCATTTTGCCAAGTCAAAATTTTCAGATAATCAACATCAAATTTTGACTTAGGAAGATGAATTGTAGATATCTGTATTTCTAATTCTGAAAAGTCAAAATGTATTCTGAGCACTGATTCCCAACCTGTGGTCCGCGGCCCCTTGGTGGACCACAAAAGTGTCAGGAGTGGGCCGCCGAGTCATTTCCAAAATAGCCTGATTTTAGTGGAGGGTGATATTATAAAGATACAACTATACAGAATAATGAATTATGTTGAAACTCAGATGAGTTTTAAAGCAAATTAAAACTGTTCAAAGAGTCAAACAGAAAAAGAAACCCTTTAAGAAAACACGTTAGAGCCCAGAATGTAACAAGACTCAACATGCAACAACAACCTGAAATGTACCAGAAAAAAAAGAAACTGAAAATGTAATGATTGGTCAATAATGTAATAAAGTTGCTGAGCCGGAGAGTTACAAAAAGAAAACAGTAAAACCCAAAATATAACAACTGACTGGATAAAGTCAGAATTTGAAATAAAAAGCTGAAATTCTGAGATAAAATATCAGAAATGTGAGATGAAAATTTAAATTTATGAGGAAAAAAACCTAGATTTTCAGATTAAGAAGTCAAAAATTTGAGATTACATATCAAAATTTGAGGTAAAAAGTCAAAAAATATTAGTGAAAAGTCAAATTTTCTAGATAAAATATCAGATTCTTGAGATAAAAAGATGAAATCATTGGGGGAAAATGTCAAAGTTTCAGTTGAAAAAGTTAAAAATTTGAGATAGGACAATTTTTTTTAGATTAAGTCAGAATTTGAAATAAAAAGCTGAAATTCTGAGAAAAAATATCAGAATTTTGAGATGAAAATTTAAATTTATGAGGAAAAAAACCTAGATTTTCAGATGAAGAAGCCAAAAATTTGAGATTACATGTCAAAATTTGAGGTAGAAAGTCAAAAATTATTAGTTAAAAAGTCAAATTTTCTCTATGAATATCAGATTCTTGAGATAAAAAGTTGAAATCATTTGGGAAAAGTCAAAATTTCAATTGAGAAAGTTGAAAATTTGTGATGGGACCTTTCTTTTTTTTTTTTTTGATTAAGTCAGAATTTGAAATAAAAAGCTGAAATTCTGAGATCAAATATCAGAATTGTGAGATGAAAATTTGAATTTGTGAGGGGAAAAAAATCCAGATTTTCAGATAAAGAAGTCAAAAATTTGAGATTAGATATCAAAATTTGAGGTAAAAAGTCAAAATTTCAATTGAAAAAGTTCAAATTTGAGATAGGACAATTTTTTTTTTAGATAAAGTCAGAATTTGAAATAAAAAGCTGAAATTCTGAGATAAAATATCAGAATTTTGAGATGAAAATTTGAATTTGTGAGGTAAAAAACCTAGATTTTCAGATTAAAAAGTCAAAAATATGAGATTACATATCAAAATTTGAGGTAGAAAGTTAAAATGATTAGTTAAAAAGTCAAATTTTCTAGATAAAATATCAGATTCTTGAGATTAAAAGAAAAAATGATTAGTTAAAAAGTCAAAATTTCAATTGAGAAAGTTGAAAATTTGTGATAGGACCTTTTATTTTTTTTTAGATAAAGTCAGAATTTGAAATAAAATAAAATTTGAGATTACATATCAAAATTTGAGGTTAAAAGTCAAAATTTTAGGTCAAAAGTAAAAATTCTGAGCTAAAAAGTCAAATTTTTTTAGATAAAATCTCAGAATTGTGAGATAAAAAAGTGTAAATCATGAGGAGAAAAGTCCAAGGACTCAAACACAGCAGCAGCAGTTCAGAGGGGGGTTCATTAGGGAGAAGTTCAAGGAATTTTTAAATAGTCAAAGTAGTTTTCATGACTGCATATTACAAACAAATCTATTGTCTGACCCAGAGTTTGGCTGTGACTGGTTTTTAACGGGCGCTTTAAAGCTTTCACCCCTGGTTATTACGCTGTTTTACCCTCAAATGTTTGTCTATAACTTTTTTTTTTTAAATATATATGTTTGGAAAAAGAGTTGAAAACATTTTTTCAGGCTCTAAGAAGAATAAAAATATCCTGACACAGGCTAATATGAATTTCCACCACATGAAGCATTGAATTGAGGAGTAAATAAGTTTTAAAAAGGTGTAACTGTAGTGACCACTATGACCACAGGGTTAAATATCCCAACATTGAAAATGACTGAGTGAGCTCTAATCCAGTGATTCCCAACCTGTGGGCCGTGCCCCCCTGGTGGGCCGCGACGGTATTGCAAGTGGGCCGCCAAATCCCTTCCAAAAAGTATGATTTTTATGTGACTGTGTGTGGGGATGTAACAACACAAAAATAAAATCATTTAATAATGTTTTAAATGTGAAGAAAAAGCAGGAAAAGCATAGAATAGCGTCGGTTTTTTCTTTTTTTCCAAATTGAGAGCGAGAAAACGGTTGATTTTCTGTAAATTTTCAAGGAGGACATGAGAATCAAGGTGACATCGATAAGCTTCTCTCTTTTCTTTTTTGCTTCGTTAATAAATGTTGCTGGTTATGAAACTTGAAAATCTGACAGTTTTTACAGTTTTTTTCAGGTTTTGGATTGAACAATGGTTTATAAAATGCCAGTCATTTTAAAGTTAGGGTTGCTTTTCTTTTTTGCCCTATCAGGTTTGGTATCCTGAGGCTTAAAAATGTTCAAATATATTAATGTATATATGTAAAAAGTGCCCCAAAAAGGCATCATATGGCCTCTGTATGTGTAACTATAGGACCGGAGGTTGGCCGCGAAAATGTTTGAGACTTAAAAGTCACATTTTACACATCCTGTTAGATTATGATGCTTTGATTTTTCCGAAAAATGCTCCGTTTTCTTGAATCCCAGACTCATAATGTATCGTATTGATATCAAGATATGAATTTTTTTCCACATGGTTCAGCTCTAATATCCAGTCTGGGTTTGAAATGTTAAAATCATTTCTATCTATCTTTAATTTCTAATCTTTATTCTCCAGTTTTCAGCTTCAACTTCAGAAAACGCAGCTTTAGAGCTGAAGATGCTGCAGAGAGAAAACGCAGTGACCTCTCAGAAAACAGCAGAGATAACCTCCATCTGTGTG